>JAVLVB010001001.1:6073240-6130751 GCA_032876305.1 Orestias chungarensis
TTCTCATTCTTCACTTCCGCTAACCAGATATTCACCAAACCTGTCCTCACTCTCAGAGGTCTCCCGGTATCCCACGTCGAGCCTCCCGCTCACTTCCGCCACTCAGTGCCGCTCGCACTTCCTTCCCGAGATCATCACCACAGACTCACCGCTGGAACCAACCCCTTTCCGTGTCACCACTCACTTCCAATAAACCTCAAACTTATCTTCTGAGTGTCTCTGCCTTTGTGGGTCAGAAAACCTAAAACCCGACATGACAGTTCCACTGGTATCTATACTGGGTCAGCGGCTACATCAGCAATCAAAAAACATACCAATCAATTCAAAACATTACATTGTTACTGGTTGGAAGATTGTTTTTTTTGTAAATGGGCTGCACATTAACCCTTGTACTTTGTAGAAGTATCTCTGGAAAGAACCTATGACAGTAGTTACTGAATACTAACTTTAAAGAGTTTTGGGTAACTTTGCCCGTTTACCAAAAGATTTCCCTTTATCATACCTTTCATCGTTCCCATTTGATTTCTTCTCATGTTGATTTTTTTACTTGTAAACAAAGCAAGTTAAAACCATGTACTTAACCCCCCCTCAAAAGGTTTGCTTGTGTTTTTAGGTAAATATTTGTATAGATTTATCGAGCTCAGAAGTCTTAACAATGCTCATTCTCACATGCAATTAAATTTGATGCAAAATTTTGGTATTCAACCCTTTTAATTTATGTTCAAGGCTACCTCACTCTATTATTCTAAAGCTAATAAGAACTATACAGTGCAACTTTTGGGTATGATATTTAAAAGCATTTTCTTGGGAAAATGCTTTTAAATAATTAATAATGCCTGTTGATTTTAACCTTATTTGAGCAAACATTTATGTGTAGCCTCCCTTATTCAGATATTAGAATAGCATCAGCTTTTTAAATGAAAGTGTTTTCTTTTACAAACCATTTATAGAAGCAGTGGCAACAAAGCAACATCCTATTTCTGTCAAATATTTTATAGTTAATGCTTACCACGTACATATTCATAAGGTGCTGATAGTTCTCATGGTAGAACTATCAGCACGGTGGGTAATAATTCCACTTTCTGAATAAATGCATCAGCTGCTTTTTTCATTTGATTGCCACAGTGATTGTTATTGTGTTCTTTTGTTTACCAACATATGCAAGCAAACCATGTGATAATGTTCTTCCTACAAGTTTTCCTGAACACTGTATGACATGAGGCATAATATCTTCCTTTGGCATTGCTTTTGGCTTAAGGAAATATTTTTATTTGACAGTGTTACTCGTGAGAAGATTTTTCTCACCACAGTAATATAGATTTGTAAATGCAACAATTATAGACATTTACCAGAGCTCTGCCTTCTGGAGATAAGTTTTCCATTTATATCTTTTTTTTTTTTTAATAACGCTGCAAAGACAGCTGCCAGTAATTGGTCCCAAAAAAACACATTTAAGCTCCTCTTAAAGGGGCAAAAAAACTGATGGAAACCAGTTAAGTGGTTGAATTGCAGTCTTCAATGTATACTTGCATGACGATGGTAGCAGCACAGTGAGACAAGCCCGGGAGCCACAAATAGATAAACTGTTAGCCAGTGTCAACATGGAAGCAGACATAGGCTGGATGTGAAAAAGGAAGGATGTGCATTTGTGTTTCTTTTGGGTTTGGGTGACTGCACAGAAACCAGAGCTCAGGGGAGACACCCCGACGCGAGCATAAACGTGACACAATTCCTTTTGCTTGAATAGTAATTGCTTCACAAGCTGAAGAAAAATATTTAGTGTTTAAGTCAATTTCTGCCCGTCCTCCATATGTTTTGAAATTACATTTTTTTTAAGCTGCAGAAATGCTCCGAGGTGTATGGGAGGTCTAGACAGGGGATCAGCAGGTTTTCAGTGCTCGGTGATGGAGAAAGGCTCTGTGGCTGTCAGAGCGCTCCCACTGATAACGGAGAGCTGTGATTGGCAGATGAGCTGCAGTGAAGACTACCATTGCTCCCATCCACTTAGCCTCCAGGAGGAACATAGTCAACAAGCGCAAGCATCCCCATAAGCTTATTGGATGTGCGTTCACCTGTGCCTGATATGACCTTATTCCTTTAGTACTGCGTCTGGCATAGAATCGATAATATTGAGCTTAATGTCTTTGTTGCAGCTAAGATGTTAGAACTGTATCATCTAACCGAGTTTATTGTTCTCCTGTGTCCCACAGATGCCTGAAAATAGCTTCATTTTGCCTGGACAAAGAGCTTATGATAATTGCATTGGGTGTTTTGGCACTGGAGGATTCTTAAATCCCCCCTTAAGAATTCCTTTATTAAATCCTTCACATTCATCCACAGACATTGCACCTTCACCAAATGTTACAACCCTGTATGCCTGCTAGGCCAGGGACCACTTCCATGAGTTGAAGTATAGAGCAAAAAAGTCATTAAGTGGGATAAAGATACAAGTAATCGATGGAGCAATAGATTCTCTGCAGCTTTCAATTGTCTCCAGTCTAGTGCCCAGGAGCATCTAGCTGTTAAAAGCCTGCTTATTGTTTCCATGTGAGCTCTTCGGTCAGTCCACAACCTCCCAGTAGCTGAGCAGGGATCAATGATTGTTCAGATGTTTTGTGCATACAGCATATAATGAGTTTTCTTTAAACTGGGGCTGCACATTTGCAAAACATCATGAAACTGCAACCAAATTGTTTAGTATTAGTAGAATGGTTCTAGTTTTAGTTTTTTTCTTGTGTCATTACATTACTTTTGCAATATCATACATTACCTTCAGTCTTTGTTTAATTCTCAATCAGTGGTGAGCGCCTGCTGCAGTCTGACTCTTTGCAACAGGTGAAATATATTCATGTATTCAAAATTTAAAGGGACAGACAAAAAATAAAACATTTGAAACAGTTCTTTGTGGTCATAACACACAAAGAACAATGTGTGCAGTGATCATATGTTGTGCAGTGTCATTCAAAATGCATTTGCTAATTTTTTACTTTTTCTGATGTTTTACATTATGAATTATTTGTTTTGTAAATGCTTTACAAATAAAATCTGAGATGTGTAGAGTGCATTTGTAAACTATGGAAGAGGGTTAGGTTCAATGTAAAAAAATATACATAATTTGGACTTTTTCCTCAAAATTCTGAATTTAATCTTAGAATTCTTAGAAAAAAAGTCACAGTACCTTCAGTTTGACATTTTGTCTTTAACCATTTTTCTACCTGATGTCTTCACTCATTACCCCATTGTTTGTTGCAAAGAGTAAAACAGACTTCTTCCACCCTTCTTTTATCCATGGCTTCTTATTTTCTTTCTTCCATACAAACCAGATTTGTCGATTTCTTGAGGGCCTAGTTCTCCCACCTGACCTGTAGATCTCTGAAGCCCTCCTGAGTTACTTTAAACCTCTAGGCTGCTTCTCTGATTAATTAACATTGCATCTTCTTATGTATACTGAAGGTAAATTACACATGCATTGAACTAATTTAAGGATCTCAAAAGGTTCTAAGTAGGGTTGAATCCATGACGTACCAAAGTAAAGGGAAAGCACAAATTCACACTTCAGATTTTAATTTGTTAACTAAAATCAATCAGATGAGATGTTATTTTGCTCTTGATTTCAATAACATCCTAAGATTTGAATGGCTATGTAAAAACAGATGAGTGCCTTTAGTTAAAAGAACAGCTGCGCTTTATTCCCTCCTTTTACAAAAAAATAGAAAGGCCAGCATCCATCTATCCCCTCTTTAACACACAGATTCAACTTGTTCTTCTTTAACTATGTGACCTACCTGGCCCGAAGTCTTTCCTTATGAAAATTAATGGCCAATTGAAGCTCCGGTGGGCTGTCATAACATGCAGACGTGCCAACTGCAGCTGTCTCTGAGAGGGGAAAAAAGGCACCTGGGTGCAAAGATGACTGCCTCTTATCAACTAGAAATATATTCATTAGAAAAGATATCTGGTTTTAAATATGTTATTTTTGCCATTGTCCTCGCACTGTGACATTTGGGCTCCCTGCACAAAAAGACGGGGTTTATGCTGCTCCACATAACTTGCAACGAAAGGTTTGCATTTTATTTTATTTTCTTATCAAAAGCAAAGCATTTGTTGAATAATTAACTCGGGCATTAAGCCTTTATGCTTGGGAACACATCTTAGAAGTAGCAATGCAAACAGCTTCAATTGACACACAGATATTGTATCCCCCGATGAGGTGAAAAAGCTCCACATTTTCAAGCATGAGAGCGATCCAGACACTTGCGATTCTGTCAGAGAAGGGAAGATTACTTCACGTCGGGCTATGATCTGCTAACTGGACAATAACCAAGAATCAGGCTGAAACGTAATGTTGCCCCGAGCATGTTGCAGCAGTGAAGTATGAGAGGTGTCAAGTAGAGAGTCACAGTGGAATGCTTTTGGTTTGATGGTTATGAATGAAACTAGGTTTTTTATTTTATTTTTTTATTATTGGCCCCCGTTGAGTCTACAAACTGCTGAGTTGAAAAAAAATATAATTTTTGTTATTATTATGTACTTTGCACTGGGTCAAAAGTTGACCAGTATAGTCCTGGGTTGTCTTAAAATAAAGCAAATAAAATTGGTATAAATACACATTTACTGAGCAAATAATACCCAATATTTTTTTCGTTCATAAATCTTCTATCTGTTCTGTGTGAGAAAAACTGTGTAACCAAGCAAAAATGAATCGGCCGAAGGGCGCAAAGTGCTGGTCTGAACGTGCTTAATCTGAGAAATGTGGAATGTGGGGTGACCCTTCAAACTATTATGAAGGCGGGGACGGACGTTAGAGGGACTAATGACAGAGTCAATGGGGTATGGACCAATAAACTTGGGGGAGAGCTTCTTGGACATGGACTTCAGAGGGATATTTCAGGATAATAACCTGCCGACCGGGTGTATATTCTGGCACGGGAAGATGTCTCCGCTTACCTTGGCCCTGAGTGCAGCGCAAAAATGTTTCCACACCTGGGAAACTAACTAGGTGCCACAGTCAGACAGAATGTCGATGGGTATGCCATGTAGACAGAAGAACATTTAAGAATATGGCCTGTTTGGAGAGCTGAGGGTAATTTGCACAGGGAGAATAGGTGGTAGGCTTTGGAATAAATTGTCAATGATTGTGAAGATGGTGGTCATTCCTTAAGATGGAGGAAGGCTGGTGACAAGATCTATTGCAATGTGGTACCAGGGGCGACTAGGAATTTCCAGAGGCTGTAGAAGACTGGAGGGAGGTTTGTTAGTAGACTTATTGTGGGAGCGGGCTGGACAGGCTTGGACGTATTCAGAAATGTCTTTATGCATATTGGGCCACCAGAAACGACAGGAAAAGAGACCAATGGTCCGATTAGAACCAGGAGGAAAGATTGGAACCAATGGATTGCTAGGGAATAGACAGCTAAGGGGACGTAGAATGTTCTATGGGGAGGTGGACACAGATATGGTTCTGTCTGAAGTGCATTTTTAACGATTACTTTGATCTTCCAGGTTATGGAGCCGACAACACAATCCAGAGTGATGATATTGATTTCGTTCCTGGGGTGCATCATCTGGGGAGAACTGCCGAGAAAGTGTGTCAGGTTTAATGTTCTTTGAGCCGGACCTTTAAGAGATTCACAAGTTGAAACGGGAAAAGAAGAGGGATCTAGGGTTAAGGCATTTAGAGGACTGTATATAGGAAAGGTTCATATGACCTTTCCAGAGCAGCACTGGGTGAGTTGCCCCCTCTAACCAGTGACGCAATTCTTCTAAGGCAAATTTTATTGCAAGCAACTCCTTGTTCTCCACGTCATTTTTGCGTTCAGCTGAGCAGATGAAAGACAGTGGGCAAAAAAGGCCCGGGGAGGGAGCTTGTTGTCATAGGATGATCTTTGAGATAATACAGCTCCAACCCCCCATTTTTGAGGCATCAACCTCAAGGACAAACTGTTTGAGGGGGTCAGGCTGAACTAACACAGGGGCTTGAGCGAACAGGTCTTTCAATTTGTTGAATGCTGTGTCTGTTTCGGAAGTCCAAGAAAACATTATTTTGGTCGAGGCAAGTGCTGTGAGGGGAGCTGTGGTCTGACTGTAGTTTTGGATAAGGCGTCGGTCAAAGTTGGCAAAACCCAGGAAACTCTGAAGCTGCTTCCTGGATTCCTGTATGGGCCTGTCAGTGACAGCTTGACTCTTGATGGGCTCAGTTTGGATAAGTCCGCCCTCAAAAATAAAAAGAAGAAAGGATATAGACGATTTATGAAATTCACAATGTTCTGCTTTTATAGAAAGCCTGTTATGGAGGAGGCGTTGAAGTACCAGGGAGACATAATTTTTCTGTTCGATGGGATCTTTTATAAAAATGAGAATGTTGTCACAGTAAACAGACAAAAATGTACCAAAAAAATCTCTGAGAACGTCATCGATAATGACTTGGAAAACTGAAGGGGGATTGCATAAACCAAAAGGCATAACTAATTATTTGAAGTGGCCAAGAGGTGTCTTGAAGGTGGTCTTCCACTCATCTCCCTGACGGATACGGACTAAGTGATATGCATTTCTGAGGTCCAGTTTAGTAAATATGGTGGCTTTGTTCAGTGACTTTTGTTGAACACCTGTTTAGAGTTCAGGTATTCATCTGGAACGTTGCTGAGATCCTGAGAGCCGATGGAGACGTCCTTGGGAGTGCGGGCTAAAAGGAAATGCTGTCTGGAGACAGAAGGAGAGGCAGTTAGATGACCATGAATTGATAGAACAGTTAAACCAGTTGATAATGGGTTTGTGAGTTTTTAACCAGTCAAAACCTAAAATGATGTTTGGTGGGGATAAGGAGAAGACACACAATGAGCAATTTTCCTTGTAATTACCAGCTATAATTAGATCCAGAGGTTGGGTTATGTGAGGGACTTGAGGTAGAGGACGGCCATCCAGGCCTGCGGCACAAAGGGGAACATCTAGTGGTGTGGTTGAAATGTTCCGCTGATCAACGAGGGACTGTGCTATGAGTGATTGCCGGCAACCGGAGTCAACGAGGGCAGACAATTGTATGCAATCCTTGTTGTAAAGTAGGGTGTCAGAAAGGAGAACAGGAGACTTGTGGGATGTTATTTTCTGGTCTGTTTGTAGCCCCGTGCTTACCGATGGACCCTCAAGGGGAACCTTCTCCTTCCTGCGAAGTTGATAGGTATGGAATAAGATCGGTGTCAAAAAGGTGTATGCAAAACTCTAACATTCGTGTTCATATTTATATGTCAATAAGGTTCTTGTACTCAAAAGTCTGCTGAAATATTTTTCTTTGGGTGCAAAGTCTTATGAATATAACTCTAATTTTTACGATGAACTCTTCTGTTGTCTGTGGACACAAATTTAACTTTGTGGGTACAAGTAAAAAATTGTTAAAAGGACAGGGCGGAATTAATCGATCCGCGATCTCATCAAACCTAGCCCGCTTCAAATTTAAAGATGGCGGAAGACAGTGGACCATATGGAGCAACTGCCTCAGGTGAAGCATCACAGGTAAGATCAATATATATATCTCTATATAAACAAGTGGTTGCTCCACCTGTGTTTGATGAGATCCTGGATCGATATCTCCGCTCTGTGACATCATCATAACAATTTTTTACCAAAAAATTAACACAACTTGCTTTACTGATTTGAAAACAAAATTGTCTGTCAAAAAAAACACTTAGAAGCTACAACTACACTTTAGGATGGTTTTATTCAAATATTTGCATGAACTTTGTAGTATCTTTCTAGTGTGTTATTAACCTGAATTAGACACTGCATGAGTGGAGGTTTAAAAGGGAACACATGGAGGAAATTACAAATCTAGAAATCAGAGGAAGAGCAAAAGTAGAATTCAGAATAAAGCATGAAACACTGGAGATTAGTTAGTAATAAGTGATCATAAGAGACAAGGAAACAAGGTGGATACACTCAAAAAAAATGTAGAGCGAACTTACATGAAAAAAAACACAAAAAAATGAAAACACAAAGAACTGAAAATGGCATAGGAGCATGCAGAGCAAGAGACCATAAAGGACTAAAAAGCTTGACAAAGTGGAATGACCTAAGAGAACCTAATGACAATAATAAACAAACCAAAAATGCAACACCTATTACCTGTAACATTATTATTATTTTAAGAGTCGATGTGTTTTATTATTACATTTTTGTTAGAACAGCAAACCATTTTTTATGCATCGATGGAACAAGGCTAACCCTTGCTACGGAAGTGAAACATTTTTATTTGTGTAGACTAACAGCATCAAACTTCCACTAACCTCGAATCTGGATTAAGGAAATAAACAAGCTGTTACTGTGTGTGTGAGTTTAGCTCCTTCCTCCATATCACATATGTGTTTTTGTTTGGAATGACTCATTCATGCCTGTTGTCCAGGAAGCCTCTGAAACCCACTCATTTTCTAAAAACTGTCAACTCTCCCACCCAACCTTTGTATCAATACATCAGGTTTGCATGCATTTAACTAGGACTAAAATTACAGAACCTCTGTCATGATGGCCTACTAAACCTGAGCTCCTCCAGCCCGAGGCTTCTGCATATTTCCTGTCGTCTGCTTCAGTGACACCCAGTCGAATCTCCACCGTCTCACTCTGGGAGGCCAACCTTTTAGCATTTCCAGCGATGTGCCTTGGAATCTGTTTCCAGGGCAACTGGAGTAGCAAATACTCTCCGAGCAGGTTCTCGGTCATGTGTTCTTTGTTTATAGCACAGACATGTCTGTGAGGATGTCTTGTATCGTGTGCTAAAAGTGCCATAATAAAAGACATATATAATCTGATTAGTTTAGAAGCTATAATTAATCATATCTTTGTGTATTTCTTTAATGTACATTTACTAGTACCTATACTTAAGCTTACACATATTCAGAACACTAACAGAATTAGATTTAAAATAATTTTCCTTCATTCAACAGATTTCTTAATGTCCAATGACAAAAGAAACATTTAGATGTAATAGCTTCACAGCATTTCAACTCTTAAATTGTAAGTAATAAAAACACGGGGCTACAACTGACTACTTGCTTATTAATGGGAAACCTTGTTTTGAAACCAGGATTTCATCTCCATCAGAAAACCCAAAATGAGGATGTCCAGCTGTCAGTCCAGTACTATGGGCTCCAGAACTCCAGGGTCATGCACCAGAACATTAATTAAAAGCAAACTAAGAACCCCTGTAAAGGTCAGATCCTACAATAGGCCATTAAATGGGTTCATGCTTAAAAACCTTCCAATGTGAATGTTGTAAAATAACTGTACACAAAAATTTTAGATGCTTGAAGTCAGTTGTTGATGCCGGGTTGCCTGAAATGGTTATTAGGTTTATTAGGTTTTTTATTCAATCAGGGTGAGGTTTGCTTGTATAACTACTTTCCTTTATTGAATAAAATCCAGTGGCGGAGCTACAAGGGGGGCTAGGGTAGCACCGGACCCCCCCTTAAATCTGATTGGACCCCCCCAGTTGATTGACATGTCACGAGACCGCACGTCTTGTCAATAGGAACCAGCCGCATTTTAGGATCGGTGAAGCATATTGACTGCTAAGTCCCTCACGTCCAGTAATTGGCGCTATATAGCACAGAGAGGTTTAATCCACTTTACTCAAACAAGAAGAGGCAGATTTGGCGTTATTGGAGACATTTGGGGCCAAAAATGGGCTAGAGGCTAAACCCAGCCTCTGTTGATGTTGATGTTCAACATCAATAGAGGCTGGGTTATACCTAAAAGCAGAATCAACCAGCCCATTTCTCTCAAGGAGCAGATGCTGCCAGAGGCGGAAGTAGTGATGGGTAGATGAGGGTCATGAAGCGTTTCGACACATACCAAAACAGTATTGATACTGTGTCACTGAGTACTGACACCTGGGGACATTAAAAATCCCTACAGGCAACGTAGATGGACTGATTTGATAAACCAGTGTAAACAATAACATTTAACTAATTGTATGTTATTGTATATTATATATTGTATTATTTATTATCTTAAGTTAAACAGAAAAAATTTAATATTCTTGGATACAGTCAATAAATAATGTGAATAATAACTAATGTACCATAAAGTGAAAATTTAAGTGAGGATGCTTGTGAACTGGGGTTATTTTCTTCACAAATTTTAATAAAAAAAAAAATGTTTTCAACATTTTGAAATTTTGTCTGTTATGCTTTTCGACTAAGAGTCAATTTCAGCTGAATTTGGATTCAGATAGATCAAGTAGAAGCTTTTTATGGATAGTGAGATCCTGATTCTAAAGTAAGTTTCATAATGGTTTCCTAATGAGTAACTGAGGACAATATCTTTTGTGTTCAGATAGGAGATCGTTTTGCTATGGGTATAAAGTTAATGTTACATCTCATGATGTATTCAGATGACCAGCTGCTCCATATTAACGTCTACATTTAATTTGGTTTGCAGAGCCTTGTACTTTTACGTTTCTTCAATTATTTGAGAGTAATTAAACAAACAGACAATCAGTCATTTCATGTTTTGTTGCCTTAAATTAAATATAACGACAAAATGATTTGGAAGTGGGAATTTAACATCATTGTGTGACTGTAAAAAGTAAAAAAAATTCTTTTTTTTCCACTGAGTGACACGTATGTGAATATATGTATATTTAAATAGATATAGATACAGTGGCGGGTGAACAAAATAGAGGGGGATATTGGTGATGGCCAATAAATGAGCAATAATCATGTATCCTAAGATAATTGTATTTGAATTCGTAACAAAGTATCATATATAAAAAAAATATAGAATTTTGGCAGAAAAACATCCAGCTGTTGAGCAGCTGGGGCGACAAAAAAGATCATCAGCAGTTAGTTGATACCTTTTTTTTGAGTGAGTGAGTAACTGTGTGTTAACGGGTGTGAGTGAATTTGTGTGCATTTTCATTGATGTAAAATGGTTATTTGTTGAAAGATTGTTCCTAAATTGTGTTTTACATTTGGAATATTGTTAATAAACTCCAAACTACATCCACAAATCTAATTTTAGAAACTCCAATTGCAATTGATTGTTCGAGAAACAAATTTATTGTCATAGTCTATGGACCCCCTAAAATAACCTTGGCCACCCTCTGGCCCTCCCAAGAATAAAAGTCTACCTCCGCCACTGATAAAATCATAACTTAAAAAAAGATCTAAAACATGACACAGAAAAAAAAAGAAATCTGTAAAGGGAAAACGTTGCTTCCCTTTTGGTATTGTAAAACCTCTATTATTCAGAATAAAGTCTTTTTTAGTAACATATGTGTAGCAGTCCAAAAAAAAAAAAAAAAATTTTATTTTGTAATTATGTCCTCAGAGTTTGGGAGAAAAACATAGAGGTAAACAATTCAAATTGGAAAGGTACAGTAAAAACGTTCACATAACAATATACACAACAACAGTAAGGCCCAAAAGGTAATACATGAATTTGCAATTACCTTTAGTGGCTATTTGCAGTATCTAAGCATATTGAGAAAAATGAGTGTAAAGAGATTGTTAGAAATAGCCCAAAAAAGGATCCAACGCTAAGAACTGAGTGCTGTACAGCACTGTGCAGTTTGCACAGCATCCAGATAAACTGTGTTAGATAATCCCTCTGGGCGCAACAAATCACAATTTAATTTAAAATGCTTGAAATATATAGATTGTTAGTAAATCTAGGAGTCTCCCACTCACGATCGAGCAAAAACTATTGTTTTGTACTCAGACCTGAAAACGCGCAATAACGAGCCTTGACAGGCGGCAGCGCGCTCTGGGAGTTTCCCATCAGATACAATTACAAGATGGGAGGGGGGGGGGCTAACATTTAAAACTAAAAGCCTTACTCAACGCATTTGTTTTCTTCTTGTTTTCCTTATAATCACCTTCCCATTACTTTAGATTTTGAAAAGCTCACGTTCGTCACTTTTAAATGCCTTGCGCCTGCGCGTAAAGAACACGGGAGCTTTCCAAGTGCTGAACTGAAAGACGAAACATGAGGAGGAGGAGGGAGAAAGGCGTTCCTCTCTTTTTCCTTGACAGACCCTCTCACCTGAAAACGGTTTCATCTCATAGATCCTAGCGAACCAGGACCAGATCGACGCTTTTCAGATTTCAGTCAGCCGCGCAAAGAGGAGCAACTCCAACCTCTTGGAGTTGATAACATAATTTCGAATTTAAATTATTTTTTATTATTTTATTGGGTCCCCTATGCACTGATGTTTCTCCAAATCTTCGCTTCAAACAGATAAAAAAATAGATTTTGTGAACAGGAGTTTTTGTTTGTAAAAACAGAAGTATGAGCTTTGGCTACGTTGAGGAATGTCTGCCACGCTTCTGCGTGACCAGAAAAAGCCCAAACCAGAACGAGTCGGTCAGGAGGAGAGCGCCGCTGTTCCCGTCTGGATTATGTGATTGACTGATGGAAAACATATGGGAGACGTAGAATAGATAAGTGAAGCACATGGGGAAACCACCAGGAATGAAACACTCCTTCTTTAAGGTTTTGGCAGCTTTATTCACATACTTCTTGGAGATGAACAACTTCAGGTAAGATTTGTTTAACTTAATTAAAATAATAAAGCACATTTAATGAAATTTAAAATGTATCAAATCAGAATGTTCAGTTTTTTTGTGGGAACAATCATAATAATAAGTAAAACTGGAACCATTGCGTGTATTTTAATTTTCTTGGTTAAAAATGACCATTAAGTAATATTTACGGCATCCTATTAACTGCTGAGCTGTAGCTCCCACCTGCATGCATCTCTGTGGGTATCTCTTGTTATGGACAGATTAGTCATGTTTTGGGAAGGAAATCACATATGATAGCTCAATATGCATCCGCGTGTGTCAGCAGCACACACGCGTTTTCTGTGCGCGCTCCTGACTCCCAGGTGGCTCCTGAGGAACACAGATAAGGTTTAACTCCGGTTTTCCGAGCAGCGACTTTTTCCTGATTGATAGTTTTTTTTGTATGTTTGTTTTTCTCCCTCCTCTTCACTACGTCTAACTTCCAGAGTTGTGTTTGCCAAGGAGTACGACTCCAGGTCCTCCTCCAACATGTCTCCATCAGACTTCCTGGACTCGCTCATGGGTCGCACGTCTGGCTACGACGCACGAATCAGACCCAACTTCAAAGGTTCGTTCTCAGTTGCACGAGTCTTCAAGCACACACTTTCACTTCCCACATTTTGAGAGCTATATATAGCCACAGAAATGCCACTGTGAGTGTAAACATTACTAATATTTTTAACGAGTTGTGCACTGAATGCTATCTGTTGCTAAGAAACTGGGCTGCAAGCAGCTCTTAGGTAACCATCAATTACTCAATTTAACAATAACAGTGACGATGCTGCCTAAACCTTATTACACCACGCCACTAAATGACCTACTTTTTATCAAGTGTCATATCAGAATCAGGAGATTTAAATATCACAAAGACACAGAAATAAGACACAGTGGACAGGGATGCCGCCATGACAGGCCAGAAGATTGATAGTGCCCCAGTGGCATATCTGCAGGCTATACCGGCCTCCTCTGTTACTGTTGCTTTAGATGCTGAGAACACACACAGCTTCTTTCACTGGAATGGCTTTGAAAGTGAAAAGGTTCCCCTTATGGGGCTGTGGTCTCCCAGCTCCCTGCAGTCAGGTGGGATGTAATTTGTCTATGGACTGTAGTAAGAAAGCAGCCTGAAAATACGGGAAAAGGAATACACAAATACACTATATTTATTTATTTATTTGTGTTTTTATGTATTAGACGTACACAGTGAGATATTATTAAGATGGAGCCACAGAATGTGGTATTAGTTTATGTTCATCTCATTTCAATCCAGTGCCCCTAAATAAAGTGCACTTAACTACATATAACAAGTAGAGTCCACCTAATATTTTAGTAGTAACAGGAATGCAGCTTTTCTATCAAGGCCTCAGAGTTTATTTTTGAGTGTAAAAACAACATCTTAAATGCCAAGGTAGGATTACATAGAATTTTTATAAATGATAAAGCAATCTCCTCAAAGTCCAGAGTTAAATCCAATTGAGAACCAATGTCATCAGTTCTGACTCCGGTACAAAAAAAGATATAATATTTGGATGTTTTAAGTTGTGAAAAAACTCCAAAACATGCACAGTTACAAGTGCAGTGCAATTTGGTCCTATGAAGTATTGTCTAATGATTGATAAGTACTACTTTTCATACATAGTTTTTAGAATTTTATGTAGGAAAATGCATATTTTTAACCGTTGTTTTGCGTTTTTGACAATCCTCTACTACATTATGTATTACATTGCTCAAAAAAATAAAGGTAAATCTAAAATAACACATCCTAGATCTGAATGAATGAAATGTTTGAACACTTTGTTCTGTACAAAGTTAAATGTGCAGGAAAATCACACAAAAATCATCAATGGAAATTTAATTTATTGATCAATGGAGGCCTGGAAATAGAGTCACACACAAAATTAAAGTGGAAAAACACACTACAGGCTGTTCCAACTTTGGTGCAACGTGACATTGGTGGATGGAGCGAGACATGATGTCCCAGATGTGTTCAATCGGATTCAGGTCTCGGGAATGGGCAGGCCAGTCCATAGCTTCAGTGTTTCCATCTTGCAGAAACTGCTTGACACACTCCAGCCACATGAGGTCTAGCATTGTCCTGCATTAGGATGAACCCAGGGCCAACCGCACCAGCATATGGTCTCACAAGGGATCTGAGGATCTCATCTCGGCACCTAATGACAGTCAGGCTACCTCTGGCGAGCACATGGAGTGCTGTGCGGCCCTTCAAAGAAATACCACCCCACAACATTACTGACCCACTGCCAAACCGGTCATGCTGAAGGATCTTGCAGGCAGCAGATCGCTTGCCACTGTGTCTCCAGACTCAGTTACTCTGACACATGTGCTCAGTTTGAACCTGCTTTCATCTGTGAAGAGCACAGGGCGCAAGTCGCCAATTTGCCAATCCTAGTGTTCTCTGGCAAATGCCAATCGTCCTGCACAGTGTTGTGCTGCGACCACAGCACTCATTTGTGGACGTTGGGCACTCATACCATTCTTATTGAGTTGTTTTCTAACCGTTTGTGCAGACACATGCAAATTTGTGGCCTACTGAAGGCCTTTTTGCAGTACTCTCATAGTGGTCCTCCTGTTCCTCCTTGCACAAAGGAGGTAGCTGTCCTGATGCTGGGTTGTTGTCCTTCTGCAGCCTCCTCCGCGTCTCCTTATGTACTGGCCTGTGTCTTGGTAGCGCCTACTGGCTCTGTACGCTACACTGACAGACACAGCAAACAATGTTGTCACAGCTCGCATTGATGTCCCATCCTGAATGAGCTGCACTCCCTGAGCCACTTGTGTGGGTTGTAGAGTCTGTCTCATGCTAACGCGAGTGTGAAAGCACCACCGACATACAAAAGAGACCAAAATATCAGCCAGAAAGCAAATGTAGTAAGAAGTGGTCTGTGGTCCCCACCAGCAGAACCACTCCTTTATTGAGTGTGCCTTCATAATCGCCAAAGATTTCCACCTGTTTTCTATTCTGTTTGCACAACAACATGTGAAAGTGATTATCAATTAGTGTTGCTTCCTAAGTGGACAGTTTGATTTCAAATAAGTTTATTGTGCTGTTTAAGTGTTCCCTTAATTTTTTGAGCAATTTACATAAACCCTGAATGAAAAGCACCAGTTTGTTACTGAAAAAGTCCCTGAAAGCCAGATCTTCATAATCTGTTTGAGAAATCTAGGACAAGTCAAGATTTCCGTGATAGAAGTTAGATGATAGAGTTTTTTTCCGCTAGTACTTAGCAATAACATATTGATTTTACTGATTCAACTTAGATAGTTTTGATACTAGATACAGAATGGAAGTTAAAAGGAGAGATCTTTCTGTAAAAAAAACATATATACAGATTCACATCTTACTGACGTAAAACAAACAAATCAATATTAAGCAGCTGTGCTGTAAATAGTTAGTTTTGCCCATGAATCTTCTAGATGTGCTTTCAAGAGTTTCGAACTGCGTTTCTAAGAAGGCTGACCTAGATTTCCTTGCCGAGTTTTTATATGGAGCTGCTCCCAGTTACCTTTTTTCCTGCCTTAAAAAAGTGGAAACTTGACAACAAACGCAGGCAAATATTAATACTGTGGTCCATGAAATATTGATGTGGAAAACACAGGGGAAAGGCAGTGGGAAAAGCTTACAACATCACTGATCAGTCCGAGTAAAAAAGACTTTGCTGTGCCTCTAAAAGTCTTGAAAAGATATTTTCGCTTAGGCCATTGTAGAGAAATACTCCCGTCCATATTGGAGTATGTTGAATAGATTTCCTCGATATGTTAGAGAAAATGGTAATTGGATTGTTTCAAGGCATGGCCTTTCACCATCACACGTAATTAATTCCTTAATTAAAAACAGAGTGAGCTTTAAACAAAATAAATCCTGGATTGACTGTCTATTTTGACAGATTTGTTATTTTTTGTGATCCTCTCACCCGACCTACAGCACCTTTAGTGCATCAAGTCTTCGGCCCTCTCAAAGTTTCCATTTTCTTCATGTCACAACCACAAGCTAAACACAACTGACAACTGACTTAACTAATACAAATTCAATATCAATGATTTATTGATTGGGATTCAATGTGAAAAATAATTAGAGAAGAGCAAAATAATGTGTAGCTTTAACCAGAAGAAAGATGCTTCATGGTTTTCAAAATCTGCTGTTTTCTTATTAAGCTCCCTTTCCTCTGATACCTTGATAATAACATCTTCTACATCTGGCTGCATTCAACTAATTAGCAAACAGGTCCTAAAATGAAAATATTAGCATTAATCTGCACATCCACAGTAAATCTAGAGAAGCTGTAGAGATTCAGAGCTCAAGTGCTTTTACTCATTCACCTAGCAAAGAAGGTTATTGTTCGAAGAGTCATTTTAAAGTTCGTCACAACAAATTAAGAGGCACATCAAAAAACATCCTCTTGTCATATTAGACTAAACCTAAACTCTGCAGTTCACATGTAAAATATTATGTGTAACGTAAAACTAACGCTGTATATAGCCCTGAATGCGTTATGCCCACAGCAAACACGTTGGTGCTAGGATCATGCCGTGGGACTCTTCATTTTTAGCAGGAACAGACCTGAGGAGAAGAAGGATAAATAACACGGAGGTGTCCAGGGAGAAAATATGTCAGGGTTCACGAAAGAAATTACAATGGATTATATTTTTGATAAAAACAATATGCGTATGTTAGAATGCCTCATTCATACTCAAGACCTAAATGCAATAATGCATCTGTAGCAAGATTTGAGAATTTATGGTCATGGACAATTGAGCTCCCAAATGTGCTGCATACAGAAACCATGTCACACCTTTTGGAGATATATTTAAAAAAAACAACAACAACTAAAGACAAATTGGACAACCATGTATCAGCTTTTACGTCACAGCTATGTACTTCTATTGGTCTATTAAATTCATACCAAACCAAACACATTGACGCTGGTGGTTGTACTGTGAGAAAAAATGTCATGGGGTGTGAATACTTGTCCCAGACTGTATTATAAGAACAGCACTCTTTTCATGTTTGTGGAAAATCTGCTGATTAGATAATTCACTCCTCCACTGGTGCTGACACACCATGTTTGCATGTCATCGATTATGTGTGCATGAATCCTTTATTCAATGTCTTAGAGGCAAATTACCCCGTAAGGATTACCTCCATTAGAATTCATTACAAACATCATTAAGCCGATGCTCATAACCAGCCATAACTTTCAGTTTTAATTGCTCTTTTGGACCAAAAAGGCAAATGTAATTTCACATACATTATGCCAAAACCCAGATAACACACAGAAGACTGCTTTTTGTATTGATGCATGTTTAAATACATGGCAAGGCAGCAGCCTGAACTCCCCTCGCACCTCAAACTCCCCGATGAAACCAGTGGTTCAACGCTTTGTTTCCCCTTGTCATGTCATTGTCATTCGATTTCACAGGTCCTTCTGTGAACGTTACATGCAATATTTTTATCAACAGCTTCGGCTCTGTCACTGAGATAACGATGGTGAGTTTTCTGGATTTTATATTGATATCTTCTTCATGCGATTTGTGAATGTTTTATTTATTCCTCAACCTGCAGGTCCACCAGTTAATGTTACCTGCAACATATTTATCAACAGCTTTGGTTCTATAGCAGAAACTACAATGGTGAGTGGAGTGTTTTGCGAAGCCACGAGCTCATCTCCAGCTCTAAGATTGAATCATTATGCTTTTCACCCAATGTTCTTTTTTTTTTTTTTGCCTTAATCCATACATTTCTTATGACTACAATTTACCCAATTGGTGGGTAAAGTATTGATTTCTGCCTATGCAGCTCTTTGCAAACATGTTTGTTCAGGTCTGAACTCCAACAAACCCAAACAAGTAATTTAGTTTAAGCACAGTCAATAAATGACGGCGGGGGGGTTAAAGTTTGTTCTAAGGCACCCATCTGTCAAATTGGAGAAAACATAGCCTATATGATAACATCCACGCTAATCAAGATCAAAGGATGCATAATGAGAGATAATAACCACTTAGATAATAAATGGAAAATGTTAATTTGTGCAGAGGGGGAAAGATGCGGGACTGCCAAGGAATTACACAGCCTCAGACAGGCATGGCGAATACTTGGAACCGCAAATATGCTGATGAAATGTCAAAAAACATAAGGGCTTTTCATCATTATGACATATCAATTACTCTGAGCAACTGAGCTTTCTGAAAGCTCATAGTACTAATTGTTGTATCAAAACTCCACTCCTCTGACTCCACTAATCCATCATTTAGTTACCTTCAGTAAAGGCTAATTCTGACAGGAAACCAAAGAGAAAGGTCAGTTTAAGGCAAATTGTAACACCATCTGATCAAGAGAAGATATACGGATGATTAAGACTCTATGGACACCTAGATGATTAATGTTTTTTTGCAAAACATGCATTTACATTTTATGTTCACTCATCATCTTTTTCATTGATATACTGGTGTTGTATTGCAGTGTTGCATTAGTGTGTTTGACGGAAGCTTTAAAGCTTCATCAAACTCAAAGTACCGACTGAATGCATGTTTATATGGAATATATCTATTTTTAAATCGTAGTTTTTTTCTGCTTTATGAAGGTAAAGATAAAACTTGGAACTGTGCATGAATGTTATAAAAATGTTGGACTTTTAAAGAAATGTTCTTTATCTTGAATGGGATCATTGTCGAACAAACTGCAAAGATTAATAAAAATATTATTTGGGTGCAAAATTGGGATTTATTGGGGCTTTGTTCTGATTCACAATGTGTTAAAATCAAATATATATAGACCTAAGCATAAACATATACACTCATCATTATTTGGTTTAAGGTTCCAACTCAACCAGATGAGCTGATGTTTTGTTGCATCAGGATCTTTGAGCCCTCTCAGAGATTAAATTACATGTAGACCACTCTTTCTATCTGAGACGAGGGACTTTATTTAATTTGATTATTTAATGGTACAGCCTGAGCTTTATGCACTGTCTGCGAATTGTTAAAAGGATTGAGGTCCTGGCCATTTCTTAAGGTTAACGCTAGACTGCTACATCTCGACGTCTGTTTTTTGGGGACCATTGTCTTGTCATAGTACCCTGTGGTATCCAAGGGTCAACTTTAAACTGGTTGATTTGAAATCTAGCTGAGCAATTTGAAATTAATCTGCTGTCTTTCAGTAGTTTCACTAGCAGCAGAGCAACACCTCATCTGACCATAAAATGTTTCTCCATGGTTTGTCAAAGATGGCGGATGTAGGAGCACAGTCCCACAGTCAATCTTGATGCCAAACCTACTTTACACTGGACATGGCTTTTACAGGAGCTTTACCTTCATAAACCTTTGAGCCTTTTTCATTCATTAGTAGTTCCAGCATAACCAACCAACTCAACCAATTTTCTTTTTTTATTTAATTCCTACTCTGGACTTGGTAGAGTTAGGTAGATCCAAATGACAAGTGTTTACTCTCAATTGTTAGAATTTCAGATGTTGGCATATTCAGTTTACAACATTCTCCAATAGGATTTTTCCAATTCATGCTAATTTAAAGCATTCCTTTATAGTTAGTCTGTTACTTCCATTGATTTTCCATGTGTTCTCTGCATTGGACAAACCAATTAAGTCTAGCGTTATACCTATAGAAAGTTACCTGTAATTCCAATCTTGTGTACTAAAAATATTTGTAGAAATGATTCCACTCTAGATAATGATCCAAACAATTTAATGAAAATGTGTCTGTGTACATTTAATTATTACTTAATGTAATTAAGTAACCAAAATTTCAATGTAAATGTAAAGAGAATGTTTTAACCTACATACTTTAATTTAAGTAATATATTAATTAAAATTGGATTTTTGTGTGTGATTTCGTGTTTCCTTGATAAAACATGTTATTTCTTGATGATAGAAACTGTTTTTTTTATGTAACTGACTATTTACAAACTGTAATTGTATTAATTAATTAATAAAAAGGAACTATATTTATTAAAGAACTGCGTGAGATGCATTTTCATCATCAGCATGTATTTCATAGCCCCAAATCACTCAGCAGCAACATTTGCAAAGCCGCTTGTGGTCTCTGCAGGATTATAGAGTGAACATCTTCCTGCGGCAGAAGTGGAATGACCCACGGCTGGCGTACAGTAAATACCCGGACTCCTCGCTCGACCTGGACCCGTCCATGCTGGACTCCATATGGAAGCCGGATCTTTTCTTTGCCAACGAGAAGGGGGCAAACTTCCACGACATCACCACAGACAACAAGCTGCTGCGAATCTTCAAGAATGGAACTGTGCTGTACAGTATTAGGTGCAGTAGAGCATGATTGAATATTAGAAATGTACATATTAATGTACAATGTCTTGCAATAATATATATTCCCGTTGGACTTTTTGTCGCAAGGATAAATTATATTTGAATTTGTGTCAGAAATCAACAAAAGACTTGTTACTGCATATTTGCTTTAAGGATTTAAAAAAGCCAAGTCAGTCTACAAATAATATGTGGAATACTAATACTATTACTCCTGTAATATAGTATATAACTATTTTATTTATACATTATAATCGATTTCTAGGTGAGTTCAGCTCTCTTGTTTTGGGGCTGATGAATTGTTACTAGTTGAAACTAATTTAAATTTTACTTGGGCTTTCGAGTTCTGAGGAATCTCATCCCCTATGGACCGAAACCTCTTGAGCATACATTTCACCAGAACACATTTAGTTACTGTTTTTTTTTTTACATTTTCTCACACTTCAAAGACTGCAGATCTAAAGCATGTGATTTTAAATGGATTTTATCTGGTATGTTCACTCCTTTGATATACTCTAATATTTCTGAACATCAGTGGATTTCTAAGGCAAGACAGATTGTTTTTATTCTTATTATTAGTTCACAGAAACTAGCTCAGATTGAAAAAAAGGCAAACTCATCCCAGGGGCTTTGGGGGAAAATATGAAGGGAAGAAAAGAACATTTTATTCTTTGTTTTTGACTCTAAGCAGAGAATACCATTGAGACTACTCTGTGTGTGACATTTAAATGGTCTCGTGGCTGCAACTGTAAAAGTTGTCCAGGTATAAGATTTGAAAACAGGTTAGCTTTTATTTCAATATAATCTCAGGCACACTCACCGTTCAATTTCTCTCAGCAGAGAGGCAATGGAACATAGATCAATTCTGAGTCCATTTGGAGAGCAGGTCAGGTTGAGCGGTGCACAGGTGTGGAGGCAGAGTGGGTGAACAAGAGGAATGAAAGATGGTTAACCACATTTTTCAGCAGGGGAGGGGGGGTGACTGTGTAGGCGGACTGCCGACCACAATGCATCGCTGAAACAATAAGCTGCAGTAATGAGTCTGTGATGGAAACCCATTGAAGAGAATCCTACAACAGAAATTGGAGGTTCTCACCAGACCCAATAGAAATTACAAAAAAATAAAAAAAATTTACTGACAGTAATGTAATTCTTCAATCTATTGTAAAATCTTGTGTTGAGGCACTACTTCAGGATTCATAAACATATTCTGTTGAACGCATGTTTTTATATTTATCTTGCTCTTGTCTCACAGGTTGACTCTTATTCTGTCTTGTCCGATGGATCTGAAAAACTTTCCAATGGATGTTCAAACCTGTACGATGCAGCTGGAAAGTTGTGAGCACCGACGTCTTTTTTCTGATGTGTTTTCTGCACATTCTAACAAAAAAATCTGCTTTCTATCTAAAATTTTAACATGTTTCTGTCCTTAGTTGGCTACACCATGAATGACCTAATCTTTGAGTGGCTGGAGAACGGCGCGGTGCAGGTGTCAGAGGGTCTCACCCTGCCTCAGTTCATTATGAAAGATGAGAAGGAGTTGGGCTACTGCACTAAACATTACAACACTGGTATGAAGACAAATAAAAGCGGCATGTTTACTTAAACTGACTTATCTCCTGGGTTTACATGTTTATTGCATGTATTCCCATGCTGCAGGTAAATTCACCTGCATTGAAGTTAAATTCCACCTGGAAAGACAGATGGGCTACTACCTGATACAGATGTACATTCCCTCTCTCCTCATTGTTATCCTCTCATGGGTGTCTTTTTGGATAAATATGGATGCTGCTCCCGCAAGAGTGGCACTGGGCATTACCACTGTGCTTACGATGACCACTCAAAGCTCTGGCTCTAGGGCTTCACTTCCAAAGGTATATTTTTTTGTTTGTTTTTGACCATCACAAAAAAAAATCTTCAATTATGGCTTTTTGCTCCAGTAAAATGTGCTCCCTACATGGCATGATGGAAATGACAAGTGGGACTTCTCAGGGCTTTCTTGTTGCAACTTGTCCTCAATTTGCTCTTCCACAGTCAGTTTCTTGATTGTTTCTCTGATCACCACCTCACCTGACTGACTTGTGCATTGAAAAAGCTGAATAGAAATTTGTCCCAAAATAAATAAAAATTAGAATACATCAGGACAAGTTTGGTTTGTTGCAATGAAATGTCCACATGTATCTGACGTTGTCATTTCATATCTAGAAAAAAAACAAAATGTAACTGCACATATAATTTGGTGCATGTGTCAAAAAGTCTAAGATTTTCTCTCAATCTTTGATCTAAAAAATTATTCAAGTGCTCAAATATGAGGCCATATTTTTTGTTGTCTTGATCACTACAAGGTCAGATGTGATAAGTCTTAATCATGATAAGTGTATGGAAACTTTTTCAGGGTGTGTTTGTGAGACCAGTAAATCTGACCAATCAGACAAGGCTTTTATTTTCTAAGTGTTACAGAATTTATGGTTTTACAAAAAAGGTATTCAGTTGTAGCATGTGGACTTGAGTTCGTAATGCACATACCAGTTTTACTCATTGCTTTGTTTTAAATAAAATTTGGTGGAACATCAGAATTCTTTTTGCATGATTGCAGAGACCATGTATGCATTACAAACAGCAGAGCAACATGGCAACTCCCTATTTCCAATTATGGAAAACAGCCACACACTGATTGTCAAGAGTCCTCCGGGCACATAGAGTCAGATATCAACAATCAATCAATCTCATTATTATTAAAAGCTACAGAAGACATCATGAATGTCAGGAAAACACACAGAGTGATGCATATTTTGAGAGAAGCTCCTGAGAGCTTTGGCTCGTGAAAATAATAACTCCACGTGCCTTTAAGTATCCTCACATATGTGAGTTGTTTTCCACACATGCTAATCAGTTGTTGTTAATAGGTGAGTTCTCAGGAATAGGAAGGAAAAGCTGCAAACCTTACTCGTAACTTTCCAAAAAAAATTACAGATCAAAATATGCACTAAAGTTAGTCCAACTTATTATATTCCATTGTTCTAGCCAGTCTCTCACACTAATAGTAGCATACACTGAAAAACAAGGTAAAGACTGGAAATATTTACATTAAACAGTACTGTTTACTAACTGTAATATGTAAGAAACTTTGCAGCACATCAATTCTTTAATTAAAAGAAACTCTGACTTAAGCTTTATAACTGAATCAGAGTTTCAAATGATATCAGAAATTGATGCTACATTTGAACCATCAGTTGATGCTGTCACCTTGTTGGGTCTAACAGAGAAAATCTGTCTTGTCTCTTAGGTCTCGTACGTGAAAGCCATTGATATCTGGATGGCTGTGTGTCTGCTCTTTGTTTTTGCTGCATTGCTAGAATATGCTGGGGTTAATTTCGTCTCCAGGCAACAGAAAGAGCTCCTCCGCCTTAGGCGAAGACAAAAAAGGAATCAAAAGGTAAGGTTTAAAATATTTTAAGAGGTTCCTGTCTGGGTAGGACACTTTTGGAGCACACCAGTGTGACTTTATGTTTCAGTTTTCTCCTCTACATACATAATAGATTCACTTTCAAAAAGCAAGAAACAACATATTTTCAAAGCAACTGCATTCAACATACAGAGCCAAATCCTATTTAGTCCTAAAGGTAGAAAGTCAATGCAACAAAAAATACATATTTTACAAACAATATACCAACATTAAGGCTAAAACCCTGGCTCCAATTGGAATTAAACTTCCCAAAAGCTTGACTTACTGTATGAGTAAACGTCTACGTCAGACATTAAATCACACAAAAATAACATCCATCCTTTTTTCCAAACCGCTTATCCTCGTGAGGCTCGCTGGTGCCTGGTACCCTCAGGGGCGGGGGTAAGAAAAAATACCTTATTTTCATGACATGTTCTTTGACACACATTAAACCAGTTATCACAATCACATTAAGAGTTGTCATGCGTCTTTATGTGATCTTTAGTGTTAAATATTTCAAACAATTGGAATTGATGCATTTTTAACTTATATTAAAATATTTAATCTGGGTCTGCGATGGACTGGGGACTTGTGCGGGGTGTACCCCTGCCTCTGGCTCGTTGTAAGCCAGAGATAGGCGCCAGCAGACCCATGCGACGCCACAAGGATAAGCGGGTTGGATAATGGATGAATGGATGGATGTAAACTGGGTTTCTCTTATGGCTTTTTTTGGGGGGGATTATTTAGTTTGAATGGACACTAATTCTAATCTTAGAAATTCTGAAAGAGTTCATACTATTAGCTATTCAGAAAAAAAAGAATAATGATGAGTCATTTCTGACAATATGGCATCAATAAAACATCATAAATATCAAAATAGTGCAGACATGCTTATCATAATTTTACATTTTAATATTCAGAATTTTTCAATTTTCTAAAAGAAAAAATAAAGCACCTAAGAAGTGCTTTATTTAAATATTAATTTTGTGCTCTCAGCCCCAATTTTCAAGTTATCTATAACTTTATGAATGAAATGTATTTACTTGAGAAAGTAAGAAATACATAAAATTGAAACTAGATGTATTTAAAAAAAAGTAACAATAATTATATCTACCCTCATTGTCACATAATTCTAACAATTATCTCATTAATACGGCAAATCCTTCTTCATGTCAAGACCCACATAAAATGTATTTTAAATAGATCATCAAACAGACCTCAAACATAAGACACAGTTACAGCAGCTTAAACTCCAAATTTTGTAAAATAGGTAAGTTAATTTTCTAAAAATAAAATTTGCAGTTAACCTGGAACTGTAATTTAGTGAACAGCTAAAATATAAGTTACTTTGTGGTGAGTGTGTTCAGTTCACACTCTTTTTCAAACATTCACATTATCACATTTTAATACTTTTGAGTTCCATGTGTTAGAGGGTTGTACTTGGAACTTAAAACCATGTAAGCACTTTGTATATGCAATTACCGCAAAGCCACTGACATGCCCTTCATCCCCTTGTCTGTACTTTAATACAACTGTAGATAGTTGCAGGTAAGTGGGAAATACAAGATGTGGTGCACTATTATTGTTTGGGCAAAATTAACATTCAACCCCTGCAGCGGTCATACAATTGCTTTTTCATTAACGTGCATCTGGTTATCCTGTGAGTTCTAATTAATTTAGAAGGGTTTGTAACATCTTGTGATTAACATTCATGTAAATCCACTGTAGTACACAAACACATGCCTCAAGCCAGTATAACAGACACAGTGGAACTATTGCACTACATATAACTATCCAGCGTATATTTGCTTGTTTTTCAGGAGGATGTAGGCCGCTTTAATTTCACCGGGCACAACATGAGTCAGTGCATGCCAACGAAGGGCGGCTCGGCTGTCAAGAATGCAGTTCCTGCTCCAGACCCCCAGCCTTCGACTCCAAAGGACATCGACGCCATGAGGAAAAAGTTTGTGGACAGAGCCAAGCGGATAGACACAATCTCCAGGGCAGCCTTCCCGCTGGCTTTTCTGATCTTCAACGTCTTTTACTGGATCACGTACAAGATTATCCGACATGAAGACGTCCACAAACAGTAACGGCTTAACCACTCACTTGAAAACGTTGTATTTTTTTCCCATTTCTCAAATTGAGAAATGTTGCAGAGAGGCACCGTGGCAACAATGGTTGTGGTTTTTTTCAGGGATAACGTTCACTGTTCACGCATTTTAAAGTTAAAATGCCTATGTATCTGATAATGTGAAAGCTCTTGAGAAACGGATGCTTTGTTTGTTCTTGTACTGACGCATGGCATCTGAGGGCGACTTCGTAAGCCGCCGTGGAAGACAGACCATCTCGAATTATCCTACCCTGGAGTCTGTACAACCAAGGAAACATTCCATGGATTTGTGACCGTATAGGCTAGATCCTTTTGATGCAAAATTTCTATCAAGGATGTTCAAACTGTTTTATAGAGTAGTAGTGTTGTGGCACCTCTTCCTCCCTGTGCAAAATAAATTCTAAGCAAGCAGAGCATGTCTACATGTATTAGATATTAAGGAGCTGCACATGTCTCAGGTATGGATCTGAAGGAAGGAGATGGGAATCTGGGATAGGGGTCTGGAGATCTCATTTTAATGAAATACCTGAAGCCTTAGATATTAGATTTGGTTTGGATGAAGTGCTAGGCTATTGTATTTTTTTTTTAACGCTTCTATCTATAATGTATTCACGGATAACTGATGTCACAAAAAGTTTTGAGTTTTGTTCATGTGATTTTAAATTTATCTCTTCCATTTTTGATGTTATTTATTGAATAAGCTGTCACAGGCTGATCTTTAAACAAATGTATAACTGGGCCAACAAACTCTGATTGTACATTTTTTCCTGTGTTGTCATATACATATTTATTTATAGCCCCCAGGTAATTACTCCAGGTATATTTGGTACTCTGTTTTGTAGATTTAGCTAAACAAAATATTTATTGTAACGACTCAAAGGACATGTTTACAAAATGATATCTTTGTGTAAACTTATTCAGCTTTCACTGCAGACTGTTTGCTTTCACTTTAGGTGACTGTGTATGCAATCAGCAGTAAAGATTAGATCTACATTCAACATTCGTAGTACAGAGCAGCTAATGTCAATTGCACTCCTGGAAAAGATTTTTTTCTTAAATGCAATTCATAAAGAAAGATTATTTACTGGCCTGTATATCAATAAAATTGACTGTGCACCATATTTACATTGACCTTTCCTGGAATCCAAGAGGACACGACCAAAGAAATCAGCCTGTATTAAGCAAAAAAAGAAAGAGATGGATATGAAGGCATGCATTTTTTTATTTTTTGACAAATAGCTGATAACCTAAAGAGGTTGTTGTGAATTTTGTAATGTGAGGTGATTATTCAAGGGGCTTTACGGTGGAGCATTTGGTTACATTATTGCATATGTGGGTTCTCTCTGCTTTCATTCCACAGTCCAAAAATCATGACTGTTAGGTTAGATAAGCCTAAATTATCCTTAGATGTAAGTGTCTGACATGCATGTTTGTTTTGCTTTGCAATGGACTGGTGACCTTTCCAGAGTTTAACCTGCCTCTCATCCAATGATCACTGGAGATATGTCTTATACCTTAACTGCAGTACAGAAAAACTTCAATTAAGATGGAATGCATCATCGCCAGCCAGATTTACATACAATTGAAATGTTTGTTTACAATTCAGCAGGAAGAAAATCATGCATAATATTTTGTAATTTTAAATATTTGTTGGCTGGCATCATCAACTTATATCCGGTCTACTCACATTTTGAACCAGTAAACATATCATTTTCTATCCATGTACTTGAAGCATGCATGGCAGTTTATTTTCTTAATCTTAAATAACCATTTTCATAAAATGGAGATATCTTGATATCTTATATATTAAATCATCTAAGTAAGTTCAATGTTACCACCTAAAAAACATCCATAAAACTTTTCTTTTTAGAGATTTAAGTGATGATACTAGTTTGGACATATTGACTTCTAGATTCTTGCTATTTGATATATTAACACCACTGCTCAAACTAGGATAACTCAGCCTCCTGCTGTCAGATGGGACCTATTGGAGACATACTCACTAGCAAGTAGAAATAAGAATGTAGTACAACTTATGCAGCATTGACATTAAACTTTAATCTGTACTGTAGTCTGTAAAGTTTTGTGCTCCATATCCCATGTTAGAAGTCATCAATTTCTGTTTAAATACCTCCCCAGTGAAAACATGGTACCAGCACAGATTAATTTAATAGTGTTTACTAAAATTGCCATATTGTTTGAGAAATTGGAGTATTTATTTTTTAATTGTTTAAACTCATTTCATATTAATATTCCCTACCTCCAGGGACAAATGTATATCCTAGGAGATTTATCCACTGCATTAGCAATTAATAAAAATGTAATCACACTTTAGAAATTGTTAACTTTTTAACATATATATATATATATATATATATATATATATATATATATATATATATATATATATATATATATATATATATATATATATATTATTACTGTCAGGCAGAAGGTCTAGGTAGCGAATTATATCATGGAATATGAGACAGGCTCTCATCTCCTCTCTAAGCCAATAAGTCACAGTGTGGACATGAGCCATGGATCACTGGGGGGCCTGGGGTGATGAAGATAAGATTTGACAGGGGGTATCCAAAGAATGTGTGACGATAATGGACTTCACACTGTAGTTCAAAGATTCTGTCACTTTGTGTTTGACTTTCGGCTGACTGGCAAATCAAGATGAGGAAACAATGTAGAAGAAATCCCCTCAGTGCTTAGTATTAACCAGACACAGAACTGAGGGATGGGAAATAAAGCAATCAAGACTCAGAAATTGGGTTAGTTACCAAAACAGAGTAAAGGTGCATTATGTATATATATATATATATTAAAACTAAACAAGATAAATATTTTGTAATAACAATGTTTAAAAAAATGTGGAACTGTTCTAAAAGATAGATATTTTTTGTTGTTTGTGGTACTTTTTAAATTCTTACACCTATCCAACCGTTTATCATTTTTCTAATAGCAGTTACAAGTCTTAGTTTAATAGTCATCAAATAATGTGTTGTTTAAGCAGTGGAACAGATTATAACATATGTGCAACCGGTGTAGTTGACTCCATGTAGCTATTAAGGGAGAGAAATGTTTGACAAAGGTAGTTTGACTATGAAACCACAAACTTTAGCAACACAGAGTATGAATGACTGTGTGCAAGCCAATGTTCACAAACCGGTGGTGCTGAAGACCCACATACCAAAATCTTCCATATCTGATCTCACCAAAACGAGAACACAATTGTGGAACGGCCACTTAACTCCAAGTGATTTCGTTTTAAAACGTTTCTTTAAAAAGTGAATTAATAAGACCTGTTTTTTGTTTAAAGCTATTAGATAATGCTTAATTGACCATATATTCTTTCAGAGAATAACAAATGCTTGACCCAGTTGGTAAGGAGTCCTATTTGAAAGAGTTGCCCACTCGGCTTCATTTGGTTGTGTACAACAATTTATATTTTCAATTCAAACGAATGTATTAAACACATATTAGATTACCCTTTTTTGTTTTGGGAGAGTTAGATTGTGTGTGCATATATCTCAGAAAGTACATAGTCATGCCCCTGCAATAAAGCCTGTTGGTGATGTGACCAGATGTGGAAGAAATTCAAGGGATATTGATTCTTTGACAAGGCGATCACAAGTCTGTACTAAGATTTAAAATTAAGTTCCCACTGTTGGAGTCATTCTGAAGTAAATTTCCACAATTTCCAATTCCCAGCAGTAGAAAATTTCCACCAGATCTATTCAGTCCAAGAGACAGGAGTTCAGGCTTATTCCTGGCCTTTTGTAAGTAACAGGTAATGTATGACTTCTCTGACCATGTCACTCTCGTGCATCTGTGTAGACAGGTAAAGATGATGATTCTGCTCAGCTAAGCTAAAATGTGCACTGACCTTTGAAATTAGTTGAGTGGAATCCTCAGCAATTTAATGTAATTTCCTGTTCACAAAAGCTGTCAATGTGCAGTTATTTCTAATAGCTTGGTCACTTCATGCACTGACCTACACTGTTATACGAGAACGAGCAGCTTTCCTGCTTTTTATTGGTTGCTACACAAGCAGCTAGAGCATTGGGCAAAGTTGATTATGGTCCTGTTTTTGGTGTAATTTCCATAGACCTAAACAGTCACTTGTTTCACTTTTTCTATCGACTCAACAAATACTAGCTGCATTACAACCTAACACCTCTTAATACCCATAAATGATGAAGAAGACTCTGAGACTCCAGAAATGAATATTTTGTGCATAATTTATCCACTAACTCTCTTTTAAAAAAAAGGAAATTCTAAAAATATTGGTGTGTACTTGTCCTTATTCTCCTTTACTATATTACTCTTAAAAGTGGCTAATGCAACTAATACACTAAAGGAGAAACTTACTTTAAAGGTCTAGGAGGTCTTTTAATGAACATTGAAGAACATCAAGATCGAGGGAAATTTCGAACTTCCTGTAAACATCCATAGTTAAAGTGGAATGGTTTAGATTAAAAAATATTCAGTAAAGTTGTAGCCAAGACATAAATCCTTGGAATGCCCTGTACAGTATATCAGCTAAATAAGTCCAAATATACTTTAATTTTCCTTTTTCATTTCTGCTTGTAGATTACAAACATTACACTTATATATATATTTAAAGTACTTTAACGTAAAAACAACATTTTAAAAGTAATCTCAAATCTATTAATAAAGTCAAACTTCAGTCATACCTTAAATTAAAATCATTGCCAACATGCTTCAAAAAGAATGACAGAAGGCTTTATTACTTTAGGTTAAACATTGGAAAATCCATAAAGTAGATGTGGAACTTTGTGTAACAAGGCCTTTTAAAACGCATAGCCTGGTTTAACAGGCCTTAATGCAGTTCAGCTAAACGACTTAGGAGGGGAAAAAATAACTTACACCTCTACCTTGTAACTCTGTTTAATGCTATTTTTTCCCCTCATTCATAAGGTTTATTAGAGTGCATTTTGAGGTCTCACAGAAGCTAGAAATGAGGGTTGCCATGGCAGCTGCACATTTGCTGATAGGACTGGTGGGAGAAAAACGGTGGAAATTAATGTTGCTAAGAGCACTTATGGTATGGTTTCATCAGAAGGAGCTCTGATACTTGAAAATAAATATTGAGCAAAATCAACATACAGTTTTGCTGTATCACCCTGATTGAATATATTTAGAATCACCCAATAACTCAAAAGGTGGACGAAGGAGAAACAATGTTTCGTACATACTGTATGCTATCTACAAATTAGACAACTGTAAATCTATGGTTAATACTTGCTTGACTCTGAATGGCTAATGAGGTTTTAAACTAAAAGGTTTTGGTAAACAGGTAACCTCAAACCTTAGCTTACCTATATAAAAATATTGACAACAGGCTTTTGAATGAAAGACTGCAAACGAAGCATTAAAACTCTAATATGGATCAGAGTTCTATCCACTGGAAGCTCTCTGCTCACAGAATCCTATACACAACCTTTGCTTAACATCAGCGGTATGTTGTAAGTATAATCAATGACTTCCATTTCTGTTTTGGCTGACACAGTGAGATCCGGGGTTTACAAGAGTGGAAACCATGTGATCATGATCAATACCGGACGGCAGGTAAAGATCAAAGAAACCAACAGTTGTACAGCATAGTATTCAGATTTATAGATCAATATGGATAATATGTTGGATAAAGTCTGATAATGTTCTCCAAAGTAACAATAAACAAAGTAACCAATTTAAAATTTTCTGTGGAAAAAAAAAAAAGTTGATGAGTGAGATAGTTTCTGGTATCATTCAATCCTCCTTTTCCTTTAATTTTATAACCTTAATTTCCCATGTGAAAAGCGTTCCCTTTACTTTATTGATTACGAGAGTGGAGATCACCTGAGTGCAGTGACTGTGTCTTAAGTGATTGCACTATAAAGATACCTGTGTCTGGCTGGCTCATTCAATGATTAGTCAGTATGTTTGGCAATAGTTAAAGTATCAAGAAAAAAGAACAATTCAAGCACATCAAAGAGTTAAAGTCAGGAGATTGACACAACACATTTTTAAGTTCAGGTAAATTGAAGGAATATGGAACATGCTATGTTTTAAACAAACCTCAGCAGCAGAAATGGGAGCGACTCTACACACAACTTTTGCCCTGGTTCTGATGAAGAAAACTACAAAGACTCCACTAGTGGTGTGGGGTACTTCATAGACAAGTGGAAGAAAGTTATTTAATTTTTCAATCATCACCAAAAACACTCTGAAGCATGGTGGTGGCAGCATCAGGCAGAGGGGATGCTTCTCAGCAGCAGGTTTGGAAGGCATGCGCTGGAAGGGAAAATAAACGCTGCAAATTAAAGGGAATTTCTAAAAAGCAATTCGTTTTGACCTGGAAGAGAATATGTCTTTAAAGAGCAGTTACATTTCACCAAGACAATGACTCGAAATCTACAGCAAAGGCTACACAGAGATTATTAGAGGATAGTCGATGTTCTTCAGTAGAGATAATGTGTGACAGGACTTGAAAAGGACTGTATACAGCAGATCTTCTTTTCCACCTGACATAGCTTTTTTTATTTACAAAAATCATGAACCGAATTGCGATGCTCACATGTGCAAGTCTGACTGATTTTACACAAAGATTTGTCTACTAGATACTGACTTGATGAAGTTGAACCTTTATGCAAACATTTATTTTATGTGATATGACAAATACATTTATAACATATAGAAACTGTTGGTCAGCTGAAATGTCACCAACAAACCCATTTTTAGGGAATGAAATCCTTCAAACTACCTGAATGTAATTATGAAGTGAGTGTTTCCATCACAACTGCAGCTCTAGGTTATACTGAACTTTCCCAAGCAGAAGGTTAAAAATACCTACTTTTAGATACCGCACTCTTGTTGCATTAATATCTAGAATAAAAATAACTGGTCGAAAGAATTCACTTGCATGTTTCATGTAAATCTATTTCCCCTTTAAATCATCCATATTAGCTTATAAGTATGGAACTCAACTTGCAACATAAGCCTTAAAGGAGGCTGATAAAATATATTTTTCATTGTTGTATTTTCTTAATCTCTGTGTTAATCAGTTTGGTCTTGTTTATAGCTGCTTCTGACCTTTTGGGCTCTTTGTATTTGAATTGTTTGGTTTTCTCAGTTTTTGAAGAATCTTCCGTAATAGCATTTCTTCTCAAGGATTTATCTTCAAGAAGGAAAGTCTTGTAAGACAGTTTTTGGGTTGTGAAAATGTAGCTGACTGTCAAGTCTGCTGTGGTGAGTTTGCATGTCTGCTTCTCTGTTTGCATGTGTTTAGCTAATGAGGAGCCTCGTGGGATCTGCATCACAGATCAATACATGGGTTTCAGAGGGGTCACAGAAAGGAGACAAGAGCGGGCAGGATTTCTTCTCCAGCCTTTACAGAAACACCCTATTGTGAATAAGAAATAAGAAGGGTACATTTAGTAAGATAAGCTACAATCGTGTAGCTTATCTTTTTTATGTTGTTTAATTCAGTTTGTGAAATAGTTAAATGTATTCAAAAATCTTCCATTTAATATTTGGCTCTAACAACCGCTCGCTGAGCATCTTGGCATGGAGTCTCGTGTAATTTGTACAAATAGGGTTGTAAAGATTTTGTCTGTGTTACTTTGGATTCTTTAGATTAATTGATTTAATTTCCATTCCAAATGTGCTTCAATGCTAAGATTTATCTCAATGTTTTTAACTCATATCACCTGAATTAATAAATACAATCATAACATAGAATAAGGAAGTTGTTTCTTTTTGTTTCATATCAATTAATCCAGCAGATGTTTGATTTTAGATTAAAACTTGATTATCTAACAATTTAGAGGTAAACTCAAATAATTCACAAAAGATCTAATCTCAAGGCAAGCTGGTTGAATACAATCCAAATCACATTACAAAACAGCCCAGTTCTATCTCTTAGTTTGAATACATTACATCATATTTATTTGTACATAATATTCGTTAGGCAAGCAATTCTCAATTCAACACAGTTTTCCATTCTGAGCAAACTAAAACTACTCAGGAATGGCTTGAAAACAACGAGGTAGATATTCTGGAGCAACCTAGACCTCAATCCAATAGAAAATTTGTAGCTGGACTTGACAAGGGAAATTCACAGCCAATCCAATCACAACCTAACAGAGCTTGTGACATTTTAACAGAAAGAATGGAGTAAGATTGCAGCATCCAAATGTGCAAGCCTTGTTGGAGACCTACCTACATAATCGGTGCTGTTATTGCAGCTGAAGTTGCATCAAATCAAAACAATCCCAAAGGGAAATTAAATGTTGTTGGAGTATCTCATCTAACTAAGGAGTTATTGTAGATGGGGATGGCTGTGAGCAGGAAAGATCTTCTGTAGCAGTCTTTTCTTGCAACTAAGCCGAAGAAGCCTCTGACTGAAGAGACTCTGTTTTCCAATAAGTCTCATGAAGAGGATGTTCAGGGTTGTCTATGGTTTTCTTGATTCTATGTAAAATCCTTCTTTGCATCATCTCCAGAGATTACACACTTGCCCCCAGAACAGACCCAGCCTTCTTTATCAGGTTGTTGAGCCTTTTTAGGTCCCTTGCTCTGACACTGCTGCCCCAACAGATGATGGCAGAGGAGATGACTCTCTCAACAGCAGACTTAGAGAAGATCTGCAACATCTTGCTGCAAACCTTAAAGGATTGTAGCTTCCTCAAGAAGAAAAGTCAGCTCAGTCCCTTCATGTAGACGGCTTCACTGTTGCGTTTCCAGTCCAGATGAACACAGAGGTACCGTATTTGTATTTCTCAACCATCTCTACTTCTTCTCCCATGATGGAGATAGGGGTTGATCTGACCCTTTTTCTCCTGAAATCTACAATCATGTCTTTTGTTTTGTTCACATTTGAGATGATTGTGCCCATACCATGCCACAAAGCGCTCCACCAGCTGTCTTTAGTCAGCATCTTTTTCATCTCTGATACACCCGACAACTGTAGAGTCATCTGAGTATTTCTGTAGATGACAGGAGTCTGATTTGTACTGGAAGTCTGAAGTGTACAAAGTGAAAAGGAGTGGTGAGAGTACAGTCCCCTGTGGTGCTCCTGTGCTGCTTAGTCATTGATCCAGGCAATTGTTGAGGCCTCCACCTGAATCTTCTGGATTTTCCAACAAAGCAGATCCTCATAGAGCTACCTGCTTTGTGCAGGTGACAGTGGGACTTTTGAAGCAGCTGTATGATGGCAACTTCTACTCCAACTCCATGGTGATAAGGAAACTGCAGTGGGTCCTGGTATGTGCTGCTTTTCTTACACAGGTGGGCCAATAGGAGTCAGGAACTTCATGACGGGGGATGTCAGGGCAACCGGTCTGTAGTCATTGATGTCTGATGGGTGAGGTTTTTGGTACTGGAATCAGACAGGATGTCTTCCACAACAGTGGAACCTTCTCTTAGGTAAGCCACAGACCTGCTCTGCTCAGAACTTCAAGACTCTGGGAATGACAGCATCTGGACTTGCAGCGATTTTCCCAAGAAAAACAGGAATGAAATTTTGAAAAAAAGGAAAGATCGCAGTATTTAGTAGAATTCATCTATTTAGTAGAATTCATCTACTAAATACTGACTTAAAGTGGGTGAAAATGTATGCTGTCACTTATTTGTTATCATCTGTATGTAGAAATCAGTTTTCACTTTTTTACACATTAAAGGATTTGATTGTAATTTATACAAGCAATAAATAGGATAAAATACACAAGGGGGTGAATTTTTTATTTTTTTTTTACATTGTGAACAGCTTTGAAATTATTCAGACAGGAGATCTTGCATTGTAGCTTTAGTTGCTTGTAAAAACGGAGAGGTCATTCAGAGGACTTATAACTCCAAAGAGTCAAACTTAACAACAACCAAAAGTCCCTGAAAGGTGGGAGCTTTCATTGGACCCTGCAGCATTGTCTCACCATTCAGACGGAATACAAGTTAACAGACAATAATCCAAAAGTAAACCAAATTTAATCGGATGGCAGTCAGGATCTTCAGGGAAAACCAATTCAGACGAGTTTTCTTCTCTGCATCAGATCCGTTTTCTAACCCCTGGCTATTTCCTGGTTTTGTTTACTGCCAAAACTGAAGCTTGGTCTTTTGTTTGACAGCGGTGACTGTATCACACCAAAAAGAAGCTAGCAGTGTGGGATAAAAGCAGCAAAGAAAGTCTCCCTGTGTGATTTAGCCCGTATCGTGTGACCCAGGTATGGTTACTGCTCCAATGCTAAGTAGCAGCAACACAAGCATCTCAGAGACACCCATAGATTTGTTTAAAAAATAAGTAGCACAGTAAAAAGAATATAAAAGGCAGACACTTAGACCAAACTATAGACACAGCTATTGTTCATTTTCCGCCCCATCATGAAAGATACAACACACCATGCAAGATAGGTAAACTAGAATTGTCTTATGACATTCTATGAATTTTAAGTATCAGGTTTACAGTGAATTAGCTTTGTTTCAAAATCTATAAAAAAATACGAACACATAAAATTAGGATTTTAAGCATAAACTTCTCTGAAGCAGTGCTTCAGAGAAAGAGACATTTAAAACGAGAGCTGCAGTTTCACTGTTGTGTGGCAGCTAAACTTTTTTTTTATTTTGAATTCATTAAATGATCTTTTGAGTTGGAGTTGAGATGGTTTATTTTGGAAAACACAAACTGGAAAGAGGGGGACAAACAACCCAGTCCATCCTTTAATAGCCCACTGTTTAAGCTGGCAGTGACCTTATATATCTTACTTGTGTATTTAGTTGTATATCACTAGATTAAGGATAGTCTGCACAACATCAAAAGAGGAACTACTTTTTTTAAAAATTTAAATCAGTGAAGAGTGAAACACTTTGAGCATACGGTTAAAGTACCACTAAAAGCTTTTGGGCAACTGGAAAAAGAGAAAATGTATAAAGATTTCCCCCGCCACGACCTGCTGTCCCTAAATTTAGTCTCTATTCCCTGCAGAATGGCCCACAGAAGACACTGTGGCTACAGATATTAAAGAGTGCCTCTTAAACACAGGGGGATGGGAAACAAATAAGCAAGGAACAGAATGACAAGTGTCCAATTAAGGCTGCGAGTCTAAGGTGATCCAACATTTTCAGGGCTGAACACTCGGCCGGAGAGCAATGGATACAACAAAACCTAGAGGGTGAGAAGACTCACTTCATAGCTTAGTGCCATTTTTTTTTTTCTCCAAATGTCCTCACTTTGTTAGTTACACATCTCTTCTGGTGGGTCTGGTTGCCTCAGTGTGACAGGAAGGATATGCTTTATGAAGGGAAGAAAAGAGATATATTTTCTCGGTTCCATAACTGACTGTTGATACAAAGGTACAATTCAACATGTTTGGTTCACTCAACAAGGCGGAACAGGCTATAAAAAAAACATAAATCAACCGATAAGTGGAGCAAAATAAGAATGAACATTGTATATTATAAAATGTTATTTATGTTTAAAGGTCTTTCAATTTCACCAACATGTTTCTTCTGGATTGGTATTGATCTTTTGAAACCTTCCAAGCAGGATCTCAATGTAAGAATCAGAGGAGGTAGCTGGAGATTATGGTGATGGGAAGGAGGGATTCCAACCTTAAAGACTTGGAGTCCATCACCAAAAAGTCCTGTTGGCTTTAGACAATCTCAGCTGAGCAAAGTCATCTTTGCCTGTTGCAGAGCAGCCAAATCTGCATCCATCTTGACTTCTGAAATTTTTTGGACCATCTCCTGATACGCCCCGACATCCACCAGAGGGTTCAGCCGCAACCTGCTTTCTTCCACGTCGTGCTGCCACACCTCCCTCGTGCACCTGACGAAATCTTCAGCAGAGGCAGACTCAGGGATTTCCCCTTGTGTAGTGTGTTTCTTCTTTCCCTCTTCTTCGTCTTTGACACACAGAAGTGAGGATAATCCCTCTCTGAGTGACAGCACCTCTTTCTCTAGAGCCGAAGCAAACTCTTGAGCTGTGCTCTGACTTCTTGGGCACTTGACAGGTCGGATGGAGCAAGATTCAGGGAGGTATGACAGCATGGAGTCCAAAAACTGAAGCATTTGTAATTGGCTGCAAAAGGAATGAGGAGAAACAGATTTTGCATGTTAAAACAACATAGATAAAAAAGATTTTAAAAAAAGTCTTTACTGCCTTTTTTTTTAAATCATTTTTGACATTTGTCAGCTGATTTACAGAAACCTACCTCCCTTGTATTTATTAGCAGGATTTGTAATTTTTAAGAGCACTGCTTGCAGAAGCACCAAAATCTCTTTGATACTCAGGAGAATATCACAGACGTACGCCTTAACCAGCTTCAAAGGCTTGTCAACTCGGAATGTGTTTATGGAAATTCCGCAGAACTACTTTGCAGAACTACCTTTCCGTATGCATCTGGTAAAACGGCATAATGTAATACTCTCTACAGAATGTTAATACTGCAACTGACAACCTAACACTAAATCTGGATATTTAGTGACTTTAAATCAGAATAGCAGGATTTGGCATTTTGGACCAATGACTATTCTAAAAAGGCTCAGCAGGGAAAGACAAAAAAGATCCACTTTATGGGACATAAAAGATCAAACTATATTAAAATGTACGGAGACAGAGATTTAGCAAACTAATCCTATGACGGTGTATATTTCTATGTTTTTTTTTTATTAGTACTATTATAGGTTCTCGTTAAAACTCAACCAAGAAATTTTTTTTGCAACTATAAAGCGTCAGTCGAGTTGATGCGATAAGAGAAACAAAGTTGCTCAGAAATATTAAATAAAAATAACAAAAAAAATTAAACTAGTTGCATATAAAAAGGATATTAGTGAATAAAACATTGGTTCATGTTAACTCTGGAGGAGCAGCAGAGATCTACAGCTCAGGATCAGATCAGCCAACAGAGTAAATAAGTTGCGTTCCTGTTGTTCAAAAACCCAAAATGATTATGAAGAACTTCATAAGATGTTGGATTTAAACATACAACGCCCAATGTGTTAAAAAAAGTAAATCAACAAACAAAGCAGAGAATATAACACCCAACACACCGTACCAGGCATGAACAAGAAAAATAGCAGCATGACGCTGTGTGGATCCTTTTTTTCAGCAGAGGCAAGGAAGTTGGTGAGAGTTGAATTAAAAGAGCGGTGAAGTTACAGTGAGAGCAAACCTGGAAGAAAACCTTCTGCAAGACTTAAAACTGAGGCAAAGTTTCATTTTTCAGCAGGAAAATGCTACACTGGGTTAGAATGGCTCAAGGTCCAGACCTAAATCCAATTGACAAGCTCTCCCACCCCAATCTATTTGATCTTGAAGTACATAAGCACACAACACCTTTCAAAGTGCTTTGTGTGACTTTATCCTATAAAACCCCAATAAAATAAATCGCTGCAGGATGACAAAATGGGGTCCTCCTTTTGGTATTAATTTGTGGAAATGGTTTACCTGCCATGGATGGATAGATCTCCTTGGAAATGGTTTATCTGACGCCAGCGAAGCAGCAATGGAGCCGAAGCTGCTGGAGAATCCAAAAGTAGATACTCAGGACTCATCTCTATCTTTTTAAAACCCTCTCTCCTCTTGATCCAGCCATCTATGTCACCCAAACTATAATCTGGAGAGTCTATCTGCAAGACTCGGTGATCCAGAACTGTCAACAGACTCAGAAGGTCTTCCATAACCTCATCTGAAAATAATAAGAAAATTCTAAATGAGACGTGTGTCATGATTGATAGGTTGAGATGTGAGTTTAACCGGTTTTTACCCGTTTCCATTTGAGGGTTTCGCAGTAGTGGCTTCCGGCAAAGATCTCGAATGTCTACGGAAACCTCCCCACAATGCAGCACAGCTGTTGTCGCGCTTCTTCCAGGGAAAACGGCCTCCGCGTTCTCAGCGTAATGAAGCATGGCACGACACTTGACACAGCCAGAGGTCAGCAGAGGCGCCAGCTTGGTCACCGCAGTCAAAGCCACTCTGCAGTCACTGAAATCATCGCCGGTGATGTGTTGCTTGCTTCTTTTGGCCGCAGGCTCCGAGAATGCAAAGCCAGACGATGAGGAGGAGAGGGTTGGTGTCAAGGGTCTGCGAGCCGGCAGCCAGAACACTTGGCTCCGGCTCTGGATAACCGCAGGCATGGAGCTCTGGCCCGGCTCTGTCAGGAGGGATAAGCTCACACCGCTCGCTGGTCTGGAACAAAAATAACACCATCATGAACAATCAGATATCACACAGACAGCGCATGATCAAACGGGAAATTAAACACAAGCTACAGTGTGTGTGTGTGTGTTTGTTTGTGATCAAACACCGACAAGCTGGTCAGATTACATCAGCCGTAAAGACCAGCAATGAAAACAAAAACCACACGAGCACCAGAGGTGATCGAATTGGGGGAAGCTCTCCTTCAGATAGAACATATGGACATGGACGTCAGAGTTTCTCGTTTTCATAAAACATCAAAAAATGAAGATATTCTTTCTTTTCCTCTAGTATTCACCAAAATTTGAATTTTTCAAACAATGTTTTAATAATATTTACATCCCACTGTCAGCAGTTAGTATCACTCCGACAACCAGCTGCTTGTCAGTGATGCGATGCCACAGCTTGTCAATTTTAGGTCTGGAAGATAGCGCTGGCGTTTCATGCATCCCGTCGTCCGGAGTGTCGTCGTTGGACTCTTCATCACATTCCCACAGGGCAACAAGGCCTTCCTAGATGAAGAGCACAATGACCATAATCAAGAACGACAAATAGATGTCTCCACCAGCTGCAGCAGCTGTCAAACATTTCAATCATTTTAGGCAAGATCCAAGTAGACTTTTTCCAACGCTACTTAAAATTAATTTGCGTCTTCCTTTTTAATCAGTTCCTTTTAGCCTATTACGTATTAATTTAGTTATAACTAATCTTTTTGTGTCTCAACACGAAGAAGTAACACTAAAAAAACAAATAGGGGATTCAGATGATTGCAAACACTGATCAAGGGCATGAATGTTATATTTATAACATGTTTCGGACTATTAATATAAAAAAAGCTTTTTTGGTGGGTTTTATCTAATTAAGACGACACACAAAAAATATTCACCAACTTCTAAAAATAATGCGTAGTGTGTTTTTGATTGATCCTCTGATCAGAAACAGTAGAGTGGTTGCTATCCTGGCACAGACCAGACTATTATTTGTGCACGAGTTTCAGCCAGTCTGACATACACTGCCAGGCTGAGATAAAAGCAAATTGGTTAGGTAGATTAGCAGGAACCGCCCAGGTTTAAAGCTATGAACCAGAAAACTGCTGGAACACCCATGGTGCTCGCTACAGTTTAAAATGACACTATTATAAACGTGCCGATTAACAAAGAAGCCGGTTCCTGAAAATCAAAATATCTTCAAGGAGAAAAATTTAAAACTGCACATACAGATAGCCGGGTTTTTCAGAGAAACGTTTCATGGTCCAACGAAACAGCGAATGGAAAACTGTCAACAAAGGAAAGAAGTGCAGTTGGTTTGGGGTTGTTTTGTTATTGTCGCATTTTACAATATAGATGTACCAATAATCACCTAAAATAAATAGACATCCAACTGAAACCTGGACACAAATAGATGCTCCACCGGAAAAATTATCGTAAACACATCGAAACAAGTTTTAGAAAAGGCAAAGCTAGACTTCAGAAGAAGCCGTAATATAAACCCTATGAAACCTTTCTAACTACCCTGTGTGCCAGGAAAAGATCCAATTAATATGAGAGTCACTATTTTAAATAGAAAACAAAGGTCAATTATTCAACATTCTTGTCTGATTGCTTAAAGGCCTGTTGAATGATTTTGCGTGATTTGTAAAATTGATAGGAGAAATTTGCCTTTAGTTTTAAAGGTTTCCTTTCATGTCAGTGGGTAACAATACTCTTACTACAGCAAATCTACTTATCAAGATTGACAGACATGCCTATATTAATCTCAAGGTTTCAGTTAGTTAGGTTTTTTATTATTATTTTTATTATTATTATTTAACAGGATGAGCAAGTAGCACAAAGTGGTTGTTTAGACAAGATGCAACTTCAACTACCATTTTTTTCCTCAGTGTAGAACAAATATTTGATGAAGGTAAATAAAAAAATTATATTATAAAATCATAACAGTAACCTGATAATCGAAGGATTTTTTTATTTTTATGAATCTATCCTTTTCACTGACCAGAATATCTAAAAATGATAGTGATGATTAGGAAATGTAAAAGTAGAAACAGAACTCAAAGTTGACCTCTTGGTCAATTCGTGGCAAGTACATGACATGAATACACCCAAGGGTTGGGTTGGTGCACTGGTTGTTCAAGAACTAAACCAAGATGAAATACCTGTCTCATGGGGAGGGGAGCTGTCCAAAAACAACATGCAGGATTTTAACAGGGATTTATTTATTTTTTACCTCACCACTCCCGCCTGGAAATTTACATTGTCCTTTCACCTCTACAACACTGTAGCGCAAGCATAAAACACACTCCTTCATTTGGGAACAGTTTTTAATTGTAACACTGGGCATTAATGAGGTGGAAATTGGTTGAAGACAGATGATTGTCCACTTGTAAATTCCATACATGCACAAAAGGTCAGTTTTCTGTTGAGGTTTTGTTGCTTAGATTTTGCCGTCTTCAAAGTAGCTTTTTCTGGCATATCAGCAGAATACATACTGTGCAAATTGTGATTATAATTTTTGCACTTCTGCGTCGGCTCTTTTCTCAACACCTAAAACTAACCTATTCTTTTCCTTTGTTAACATAAACTCAGTTATGATCTGCTAACACCAGTTTACACATACAGGCAAATTCAAGCTAAATCGTATTGTGCAGTTAATGCAACCACAAAACCAAAAATGTTACTAAGAAAGGCAGGATGATCAGAGACAAGAAACTTTGGCCTATGGTTTTGTGCACTGCTGTGAAAAAAAAAGAAGAAAAAAGTTGGCACCCGTGCACATATCCTTTTTGCTCTTTTGTCCCTTTTAAATGTTTGGATAAAAATAATTTTAATACTTGATAAATATAAGCTGAGAAAAAAGCAGTTTCCAAATCATGATTTTCAGTATGCAAGGATGGACGTATGGATAGATTGACAAACATCAGGAAGGGCAGAAAAGAGAGGAAGGAAGATAAAAGCAAGCGTTAGTAATGTTTTAAACGCATCGGTATCGATCTGAAGTGCAAAACTGGACGGATTTCAACAACCCATGTTTATGTTAATCTAGTTGCTGTTTTGTACGCGTTTAAGCGGTTGGAAGGGAGCGGTTGGCCATGTGCTGCTTGTTTGATCACGTCATAGTGACAGAGAGACAGTCCAGGATTGTGGAGGTGTTTAACTGAAGCTCAGAAGCAATTTCTATAGTGTGGTCGCTTATGATTTCAGATACTGAAGGGTTTAAAATTTTACTTTTACGTATATAATATCTGTAAAGATTGGTTATTTTGCATTAAAGCAATATACATACATATTTTTCAACACCAACCCAAATTTTCTTATTAACATATATCCCTTATTATATACTTCATTTACCTAAAATCTAAAAACTTTCTATTTAATACAAACATTTCCAGGCCTTAGAAATAGTGAGATCAGATCAGCCATTCCTGAATGGCACATTCTCTTGTTATTCCCATGTTGAAGAAAAAGTCTTCCGTCTTGCATAATTTTTTCCAACTCATATCTCAAGAAACAAATCCCTGGATTCCAAATAAAAATGGACAATCGATTCAAAATATGCAAATATCAATGGAAAAACTTTCCCTTATTTTTTTTTTGTCTTTCTTAAAAGAAATTTAAATAGTAGAATATTCCTTTGAGAAATAATTGCACATTAGCATGAATACACCACTTGCGATTAATTGGATAATAACTAGTTATAAAGCTTACGTAGCACAACGAAACAGTTTTAAGGAGCTAAGCAAGTACACGAACATTACCTGCTCAGGCTGGCTAAGAATGGTCTCCCTCCCTGACAGCACATCAGTGAGGACTTGGATGGACTGCTGCAGGGCTCTGTCCTTCACTCTCACTTCTCTTTCGAGGTCTTGAAGGACGATCAATCCGCTCTAAATTACAAATAATATTTGAGTGAGAGAAATCTTTGCAGACAGCTTGCATAATAAAACCAGTGAATACATGGACCAAGGTCAATGTCAGGAAGTTCAAAACTGTGGGTCACAACTTGTCAATACACACAACAAAGGCGTGGCTTTTAAATGTATATAAAATAAAGCTGATAAATGAATATATAGTATAAAGTATGTTTATCTTAAAAACTAAAAGAAACTCTAATACGTGTTGGTCTGCATTATCATGTAAAGTCCCAATACTAATGTGACAAATGTAGAAAAGTTCATGGGGGGTAAATACTTTTTCCTGGGTTTTTAAATAATTTTTAAATAATTTTTTCACAAATGGTGGCATCTAACACATACACAGTATCAGATAAATCCAATTATATATTAAGCCTATTAACACATATGTTAGTGTCTTGGAGCTTCTTCTGTGACGTGTTTCAGAGTCTCACCTGTAATCTTGATTCCAAAGCCTGAAGAGTGAGATGTGAGTGTTCCAGAGGAAGTGGGCTTGTCTGTGCTGCATCGGAGTCTTGAACACCCTGTGACATTGTATTTTATTATTAATATTATTATTAGATATAGTAAAATCTGTAAATTGGTCTTTGTTGATAATGTAACTGTGGTAACCTCACAGAGTAAGAAATACCACAAAGGTCAGTGATGAGGAATTTCTCCGGTCGCTCCTTGGACGCTCCTCGGTTCCCAAAGAGCAGCAGCAGTTGCTCCGTTCCACATCCGAGGAAATGATCCACGAGGACGGAGCTGACATCCGACCAACATGAAGCTATCTGGAAAAAGATTTGGCGTAAAAACTGGATTTAACGATGGTCCTAATACTATTATTGCTTCTTGCAAAGTATCCACACCCTTTGAATGATTTCCAAAGCTGTGATGCTGTTAGGGTTGCACGATATAGAAAATCTTAAAATAGTAATAATATTGGTATTAATATAATAAATATTTTTAAATGCAAAATCCAATAACGGCAATTTCCAGGTCTTGCCACGTAATCTAATTTAGAAAGATTATGTGGCCTTTTAGATCTGTACTTTGACTGGACCATTCTGATTAATAATTGCTAGCTTTATGATTGCAACCATCTTGCTGAAGACGCTGGTCGCTTTTTCTGAGCTTTGATTGATCAGTTCTAACCTGTTTCTGAAGGAAATCATTCCCACAGAATGATGCTGCCACCATCGTGTGGCTCCATGTGTCTCATGTATAACCCTAGGTCTTCTCTTGTCATGTTTTTGTCCAGATTTGTAGAGTGCAAAAACAAAGACCTCTGTAAGATTTAAATGCACCAACATTTATTTAGGGGTATCCGATCATAACAATTTTACTACACAACAATCAGATCACTTTTCAGATTTCAATTTGTTTGAAATGTTAATTTGAATTCAGTTATCCACTAGTTTGTAACGATCACAAAACATACCAATTAAACATTTGTTTTTGTGGCATAAACTTGGTTTCTTATGAAACATGGTAGACCTGTGTTTTTGCACACCTGAAATGTTTCCTTCCATACGGCACAGACATGCCCCTGTGCGAAGGATACAAGAATCAGGTCTCGGCTTCCTACGGTGTTCATCACCTGGATGTCTTCCGCTTGTTCGAAGGGAAGCTGACACGCGTCTGTCACTGCCCCATTTTCAACAAGCACAAGCTGACGGTGCGACGTCGCTGCAACAACAGCACATCTCAGCGGGACACCCGCTCTGTCTGCAGACAGGACGCGGATGCACCGGGTTACCTTCACATAGGGATGAGGTAAAATCAGACCGCCGTCAAACACTTGTCCGTCCTCAAGAAAATAGCCAAGTGTTGGGGATTGGTTAGTTGAGAGCGGCTCTGAAAGTCCAAGTGCAAAAATCCTTCCTTTGCCGACGGGAAGCTCTCCAAAAAGACATTTTGAGATTTGGATTGGGATTTGTTTGACCCCTTCTGCAACGGGGGATGTATAGAACGCGCTGTTGTCATGGCACCACAGGATGGTGGGGCCCTTAAAGATGCACACGCGGCCGCTTATCTGGTAGGGGAGCCTAAACTCAACGCAGGGCTCCAGCTGGTGTGAGCTGCTCAGCGAGAGTAGGCTGTACTGGAAGCTGCATCCCTTCTCGCTCTTCCTTGACACCAAGACGAACGCGGTTTTCAGCCTTTTCCGAGCATCCGCCGCGCATTTGCACGTTACAACATCCAGGCGAGTCGACGCCTTAAAGCCGACGGCTTCTCCACGCGATGCCTTCAGGAACGCGTTGCTTTCACGGTCAAAAGAGAACCTGCGCAATGTTAGGCCACTTGCGGCTGCCTCTCGGTTGCAGGTGAAGATGATTAGCTTCCCACCGTATGAGAGGCTGTGGACGTTTCCAGGCGGATCCTCCGTGGACAACTTCTCCATCACAGGCAGTTTTTCTGGCTTCTTTTGTTGGTTATTTTCATGGCGTTGGCTGCAAACAAAGCGAGAACTTTACGTCAAATGTATCAGACCAGAGACACACTCTTAACTTTTTACACTTAGAGTCAACATTGGCCTGTAACGTCACTCAAAATAGCGCGCCAGACTGGCGCTGAAGTTGGCTTCTGAATTGGGGTCAGTTTGTTGTTAAAGGGCTATTTCGCAACTTTTTTGTCATTTGTAAAGGTTCTAAAAGCTACTCAAAATGTTCTATGTTTATCTACAAATGTTCTGATGGGAAGTGAAAAAGCAACTAACCACAATGGTTGTTTGGACTGTTAGGTTTTGTCACGTTTATGTGTTTCACTTCGGTGCTTCCAGCTGTCACTGTTGTGGGGTAGGAAGACTTCAGAAAGAAGCTTTTAGGAGCTAAGGATTCAAGAAAACTTGTAATTAGGTCCAAGAATAATTTAAAATCAGCGATTCTAAAATAGTCTGTCTAAATACATGCCAACATGCCAGGTCCAGGCCTTCCTAGGGAGTTCACCCTAAAAGTAGGCTGCAAGATGCTGAACGAAGTGCATTGTCTTGAAATGTCCCCAGTGAAACAACAACAGGATAAATTGATAAGGAAACTCCAGATGTGTACATTTCAGGTCACATTTGAAAGGAGGAAACATTGGTTATCTTTGAGGGGAATAAAGGCCAGACTTACGTTTCCTGACACGAATTTAAAAAAGGGCTTCTGGAAGAAACATCTTTGTAAAGATGAGTTTAAAATCAATTATTTGGCCACATGACATGTTAGGAATAAACCAAATACATGGAATAAAAAGTATCTGAAAGACACTTTTTTTTTTATCTGACTAGCATTTCTATTTTCTTTTGAAACTCAACATTATTCACATAAACAATATGAGTTTTTATGTTCTTCACGTTTGTCACTCACTCTTAAGTCTTCTCTCAAGAAAGAGGCAAATGTCAGACATAAATAGACTATAGAAATGTAAGCTGAAAAGCTGTGCGCCTAAAAGTGGGAACATATTTTCTAATTAACATATTTATTTTATTTGCTTTTGCTCGACTGTCAAACGGAAACGTACTTCACAGCAGCCTCGTTCGGTCGAACTAAACTCTTCCTGTTAATCCAAGTGCATTGTGGGTGAGGCTTTGTATGCTCACAAAATAAAAATAAAACCATGATTTGCAACAACAAGATGAAACACTCGACAATATTTTATAATGTCTGTATACATTTGAAATTGTCACGTGAAACAGATTCTGCATTCTCGCGCTCGGTTTCCCCACCGATAAATAAAAGAGCCGTCGCGGGGCGTGGCCACAAGCGGAGCCAAAATGGCCGCGACCGGAACACCGGTTTCACACTTGTAACAGTGATTCTTAAGACCAGCCACTTCGCTAAACAACCCCCAACAACGCAGAAGTGCGCCCGTGCCGCGGACGGCCAGCCGAACATGGCCGAGAATGAACCGCAGCAGGGAGCGCAGGTATTTGAATGACCGTTAGAACCGTTTCTCCTGCTTTGGTGAAAGCCGAGTCTAACCAGAAGGAACGAACTCTGTTTTGACAGGACCTTCAGAAGAAAATCCAAGAGACCAGACAGAGATTCAGCGATGAGCTACTTCAAGGTATCGCGGCTTTTAACGACAGTAACGTTCCTTTAGATATAAAGATATATTCGGTTCTCGTCCACCGCCATTTCTGTTTGCATATAATCAGATTTAGGTTATTTGTTTTTGGCAGTTAAGTGGTTCACGCTTAACCTTTGAAGGACATTTACTGGCTTAATTAGCATGTAACAACCTTTTTTTTTTTTTGTCCTGAAATTTAATATCCTTAACCTAATTCTGGTGTCTTTGTCTTGGTTTTTTTGTTTGTTATTAAAAGTAAAAAAAATGTAAAACAGTATGTGTCTGAAAGTGAAACCTTGCTGGTGCTTGACCTGCTCAGACATCACGTGTTTGTCTTTCAGATTCAACAGATAAATATGACTCCAGAGATGTGGAGAGGCTGCAGCAGGAGGACTCGCTGGTTGAAGCCTACCTCACATGGAGACAGTATGTCGTTGACGACGCCTTGAAGATGATAGATGACAGTCTTCTCTGGAGAAAAGAGTTCGCTATCAACGGTAAGGTGCCTTGGAAATCCAGGATTGTTGTTATTGTGGAAACAAAGGTGTATTTTTCATTTTTCCAAATAATCAAATGCGGCTTAGACCCCACATGTAGACGAAAATGTAATACATGTACTCTATCCTCTGACCTAAGATTTGCAGAAATCTGCAAAACGCTGTGACCCTACAATGAAAAAGTCCCCAAAAATGTAAGATCAACTTACTCCTATGCCATTATTTTTACCATGAACCTCCTCATTACACCATCACTAGAAATAGTGTCTCTTTGGTCAGGGGCTTCTTCAATTTAGTTGCAAAAGGGACCCCTATAGGAGATCTGTCCTGCCCACAACAATCACAATCTATAATAACTGCTTAGTTAAATGAGTGGCCTCGTCAACATTTAATTTCCCTTTGGGATAAATGAAGTATTTTTGATTTGATTGATTGTATTCCTACCCATGGCATTTTATACTCTTATATGCTCATTTGCCATGTTTATTATGATTTATTTGTATAAGACTTCGATAAGATACAACCCCTGATTAAAAGTAATATCCCCCTAAAAAGCGTTTCAAAACCCATTTTTTAAAATTTCTCTTTTTGTTTAGAAAACATAACATGTAGGGGGTGAAATGTAGCAGGTTTGCTTAAAGGAGTCTGCAAGCAGAAACTACGACAATCACTTTAAATTGTCAAAGTATATACATCACATCACCAACGTTGGTATAACTAGACCAGTTTTTGTTACCAAAACACCCCATCCCAGACCTGTATATACATATTGGTGCCTGTAACATTTAGTCCCAAATGACTAAAAGTACTGAGCCGCAAAATGACACTTGACCTCATGCCTACAAATGTTACGTAATAACTGTTGTTTTGTTTTTACTGGTGTGAATAAATGTCAGTTATCTAACCTGTTATCGCCCTTCAGTAAAAAATGTCTTAATCAATAAATAGCAACAGAGAGCTTTTTTTTTTAATAAACATAAAAAAAATTAATTTTTTCTAAGACTGACCAAACTTTTCCAATACTACAAACAGACCATACCTCTAAATGTGTCAGATTTTTTTATTTTCCAGGAAGAATATACTTTAACTTTATGTACTGATATTCAGGTAAATCATACATGACATGTTATATTAAAAGTTTCACACTGGTTGCAGGAATAAACAAAAACAACAGATTATAAACAAGAGTATTTACTATGTTTTGTTTTTGATATCAATGAAGGTTTTTTAAACCCTAAACGTAGAAGGCAAATGGTGAGGATAGGACAGCTATTTGTAAAACAATTTAATATGTCATTTTTAATTTGAGCAATAACCAAGAATTCCAGAATAAATTTTTAATAATTAATATTAAAATGTAGACAAAGTTGGTTCTGGCTGTTCTGTACGATTCGGTATTTTATGTTCAATGTAGGACCATAAAAGGATTCAATCTAGTTCTTAAAACAATTCCCAGCAAGTATGTCAGAATTAATTTCAATGGTCGAAATAATGTGCACAAACAAGAAACATATTTAAAAAAAAGATTAAATAAAGTAAAACAAAACAAGAAAGGCGGGTTTTTGTTAGACGGCATTTCATGCTAACATCCAAATGTACCAGAGTTCAACATCCAACTCTGTTGTGAAGTAAAAAATGTGGACATTGGTGTATGTGTTGCAAGCCCCCTAACACAAATCTGCGGTCCCCCTTGTGCTTATCTCAAAAAAACAGAGTCTCTTTGTGTGTTAAACAGCCATATCTCTATGCATAAGTTACCACAGCAAACAATACGCTGTTTCTCCAGAGAAATTTGAAAGACTTGTTGTTTCCTGGCCTTTTAATCCAAACAGATTCTATTTTCCTCCGAGTTGTTTTTGGAAATGTGATTTATTTGAGTCATTAGCGTCTCGGGCGGATACAGGACTCGCTCAACACGTGCAGCTTCGACTCTTAAAAATGACTGACGACTAGTTTGCTATTCTGTCTCCTCTAGTCTCTGAAGGATTTCTGTATTTTGTTTGAAATCTATCTTAAAAAAAAAAAAAAAGTTTAAATATTGTATCTCTCTAAATATTGATGTTTGGGAACCACAAAACAAGTTAGCAGCATGCAGATGACCTCTGCTGTCATATTGCCTGTAGCTGTGTCTATTAATAGCCTTATGATTTGTAATTTGTTTTTGTTTGTTTTTTTCGTTGTAGATGTCAGCGAGAGCACCATTCCCAGGTGGATGTTTGAAACTGGTGCCGTCTACCTCCATGGCTACGACAAAGAAGGCAACAAACTCTGTACGCTCACATACTAATAGATCTTTACCCACTCACCCTGAAAAATTAACCCTGAGAACCTTTAGGCATCTTAAATGATTTCTGACTGTGTTATTATGGGTACCTTGGTATTTATGCTAAACTTAAATGGAAAAGGGGACAACAGTATGTCATTTATTTAATTTAAAATAGAAAAGCAACAGTTATTCCTATGGCAGCTAAAATATTTGTACATTATTACAGTTATGACCACGTTATCTCAAAATATTTGATGTTTTGACCCAAGCAAACAGAATAGATTTAAAAGTAGTTTTTGTCTAAAACGTTCGTATCGTTTTACTGCAGTACTCTCTTAATAGATTAACCTAGTGTTACTTTAATAAGAGCAATTTTTATTTCCTGCTTCTCTAGTTGAACTATTTTTATTTTAATATAAATGATTTTCAAGCATCCCGATTTGCCTGTCTTATAATTAATGGAAAACAATATCAGTGCACAGAAACAGCGGCTACAGTGCGATGATGAATACTCTATCCGGCTAAGGAAACCTTTGGTCTCTCTAATGCGCTTTCTCTTCCATCTCATTAAAAGGAATGTCATTTTTAGGAACACCAAGATTCTGATTCTGACATGTTATGAGAAATCAAACAGAGCCTGTTGTTTGCATGCAGTCTGGTTTAAGGTGAAGCTGCACTTCAAAGATGTAAAAACGGCAGTGGACAAGAAGAAGTATGTCGCCTTCTGGCTGGAGCGCTATGCAAAGAAGGAACCTGGGATGCCTCTCACTGTTGTGTTCGACATGACAGACTCTGGCCTTAGCAATATTGTAAGTCCATTACCTTATTATATATATATATATTTTTTTTTTTACTAGATTATTCCGGTTTGCTATTAAAAAAAGGAAATTGGTGTCATATTTCCTCTTTAAAATAAAAAGGAGAGTTAAGCTCTTTAACAGTTTTTTACTCTTTGAAGTCTAAAGCAGCCTTTAAATCCTGATGGTCAGTCCGAGTTGGCAGTATAATCCTATCACTCACTTTTTCGCAGATGTTGCCTTTTTTTTAGGGAGCTCTCAGTATGTGATACTCTGCTAGATATAAAACCGTTAAATCTGATGTTAAACAAGACTATCAATGTTTAAGAAAATGAAGAACTACACACAATAAATATAAAATGGATTTGTGTAGAAGTGCTGATGTGAAACACATCGTCTGTGTTTGTTTTAAAACCCGCTTTGAGCTACACTATCGCAGTCAGTGTGATCTAATTACGGTTTGGGAGTGAGTCTGCTGCAAAAGAGAGAGATTTAGCTTATCGTGGATGATCGCCAAGGCCTGAAGATCCTATCTGTTGGCCCTTTATTGCACCCTGTCTGATCAACTCAGGTTACATATACAGTAGATAAACCACAAGCTGTTGATGAAATCTTCTTTAAAACCTTCTTAATTTACCTGAATAAACTAGAAAGACATACAAACAGTGTTTAAAAATGTAATAATTTAAAATTGTTCAAACAGACATTTATGTCGTTTTTTTTTTGTTTGTTTTGTTTTAGGACATGGACTTTGTAAAGTATGTCATCAATTGCTTCAAAGCATTCTATCCAAAGTTTTTATGTAAGTAACGTAACATTAAACAATACTATATTGCAATCAGTCAGTATTTGTAATCTTGAAACTGCTTTTTTGTCAAATGGGCAAACAGAACAACAATATATTTTTTGTTTCAGCCAAAATGATCATAGTGGATATGCCTTGGATCATGAATGGTAAGAACGAGTCGGCTCTGCTGTGACTTATAAGAGTTGCTGTTCTGTGAGTTTATCAACAATCTGAGCTTTATCTCTGTCACAGCTGCGTGGAAGATTGTTAAGACCTGGTTGGGTCCAGAAGCCATCGCCAAGCTGAAGTTTGCATCCAAAGCCGAGGTCCAGACATTCATCGGCGCGGAGTACCTGCCTCCTCATCTGGGCGGAACGGTATGCTGTTTTATTTTTCTTCTTCTCTCGGTGTGCTTAATTCTCAAATTAACTTTATTTATGATCAAATAAATGAATAAAGTTTAGAATAAGGTAAAATGTATTGTGTTTAAGAGCAACTCTGTGTCTAACTAATATTGGTCATTCCCACAAGAGTACTCCTGATCATTTTGACAATTTTTCTACATTACAGCATAGAACTTTGATTTTGGTGGGATATAGTAGGAAAATGAATAAATATTCAAAGTTCATACGTTGTAAAACCTTCTGATTACAACTGCACATCTAGAGACTTGGTTATTTTCTTTATTATTGGGCAGGTTTTGAAATCGTGCCCCAGATTTTAATTTGGATCTCGGCCGTTTTGACTCGGCCATTTTTACCGCAGGAACGTGCTTTGATCCCAGCCATCACGGTGCAAATTTGCCTGTATATTTGAGGTTGTTCTGGGCTACTTCTCTGGGTAATATTCTCCTCTATCTCTTGTTGCGTCTGCAGCTGTGCCATCTGCTTTCCGTTTTTGGATGATGGATTGAACAGTGTTCAGTGAGCTGTTCAAGCTTGGAGGATTGTTTTGTAACCTAATTCTGCATTAGGCTTCCTCTCTACTTTCTCCCTGACTTGATTGCTGTAATGCTTAGTATTCATGATGCTTTTTGTTCCATGCGTTCATACTGGTTTTAAATGACTCACATTTGGATTTTACAAATTAGGTTATTGTTGTAATTTTTTGCATTTTATTTTGGGGTGTCAGAGAGAATTTTTAATTTATCAATTAACCTCATTACATCGTACACCCTTTTATCATGTAACCTTCTTCCCTTTGCAAAATCTCTCAGCATATTTATCTGTGTTTACAGTTAAATTAGAGATAAAGCACTATTATAATACATAAATCGCACTGTTTACAAGCCAGATTTGTAGTAAGCAAGATGACGCCGTTTTCTCCCCAGGATCCGTTCAAGTACACCTACCCGCCACTTCCAGACGACGACTTCCAAACGCCACTCTGTGAGAACGGGCCGATCGTCAGCGAGGATGAAGCGGAAAGCAAAGACGGTGAAATGGAGAGCAGAGATACCCTCGAGTCCAGCTTCAACTCTGAAATTTTGGCAAAACCCAAAAAGGTAAAAAAAAAAAAATTCTTCTTTTTTTATTTTTCAACGAGAAACTTTTTTTTTCTGTGTTATGAAAACACATAATAAAAACAGATCACTTGACTCTGTTACATCATGTGTTTTAAAGAAAACAGCTTTTGACCCCGTTGCAATGTTTGAGTACTGATGATTACTGGTTTGTTTTTTTGTTTTGTTCATATGATTCGGAAATCTGGGAGATTCTTTGACTTTGATACATTTACCAACACATGGCGTACTTAGGAGATTGCCTGATTTCTGGAAGAGGTGAAACTCTGCAATTGTTTACCTCCCCCATGTCCTGTTTTATGTTTAGGCCGGACCTCCAGATTCCAGGGTATAATCCAGCCAGTTACGTGTTTTTAATGCCCTCCGTTAAGTTTGGTCTTTACAGTTTTATTTTTTATTTTGCCCATGCATTAAATCCAGCTAAGCCCTCACATTTACTCCGCTGCTCCTCAGTTCATCACGGTGTCCACGGAGGGTCTGTTACTTAAGCTCTTCCATGCTGTCACTAGATTTCCCCTCCTTGCAGCACGACGCGCCATCACTGAGACGGCTTGGGCTCTGGAAATGTTAAAGCCGTCGTCGCCTTCCTCTCAGTGTGGTTTTCTCTGGATGCAGACAGCCTGCAGCTCATCCCATGTATGTCACAGATTCTCCCCCTAACTCCCAGATCTCATATGATATTTTTAAACTTCCTTTCTTCCTTGTGGTGAAAAGGATTTTTTATGGAAACACTGTGCAAGGTAATAAGAGAGATGCTGTTATGGTGAACACATTTAAGTAGACTGTGAAAGTCTGGAATATTTTTCCAGATTAGTGTGTAATAACTATGACAGAGTATTAAAAAAAAATTTATTATTATTTTGCGGATTTTGTTCCTCTGAATGTTGGAGATTCGTATCCAGTCGTCAGTCTGCATGTCTGTGTAGTGATTTAATAACCATCCTTCTCTTTGTTCATGTATTGATCTATCGTTTCCATCTATTTGTTTATCTGTCTGTATATTTATTATCTATATCTTATCTATATCAGTCCGATTATTCAATTGTATATCTTTACGTGTTCGTCTATGTATAGAAATATGGGGCATAAATTCATATTTATCTTATTGACATTTCACAATGGGTTTGAATCATAGGAAACGCGGGAATTATGGAATTTTTCTTTCTTGCTTATCTAAGTACTTGGCTTCAGTTTCTAGCTTTATACAGGTTTTACGTTACAGAATGACAACCAGACTCAAGGTTGGCTCACAGATTATTCGGTCAGACAGGCAGGTTGAACTGCAGTCTCTATGAAACCGATTGTGTTAGCCAGAGCTCCTTGCATGCAGCTCCTAAGCGCTACCGAACAAACAATGCTGACATTGTTAAAAAGCCGCTATGCTGAATATTTACAAGAGATTAAGACTTCTAAAGCCAGCCACATCAGTTATTTGTCAGCCTAAGTGTAATCTACTGGCTGAGGTTGGAGCTTATTTTGTGCTTCCAAGGGGAAAAATAAAAAAAATTATGTACATTTTCTCTGCGCAAAACGGCACCGTCTAAGTGACGTTTCATAAAGATTAGGGATTAGTTTCCACCTGTTTGTTGCTCTGTACTTTTCCTGCTTGACAGCAGAGCCATGTAACACAATTAAATCATGCCTGTTGACTGATGCAAACAGGAATCAGGCCCACAACCAATGGATCCGATGGAAAACTTCAGAAAAGAATGCAAAAAACGGTGACTAAATGATTAGTTTTTAACTGTTTTTCATAATTTATTTTATTTATGATACACAATCACGGTAGAAGTTGGTAAACCTATTCTTTGAGCTACTTGTTTCTTGGTTAAAAACCCCAACTGTTGTCTTGCAGGATTGCCTATGCATCCGAATATTAAAGTCAGCCATGTTAGGAAGAGGAAAATATTTTTCACATTAGCTTGCCAAAATATATTTACACAGTCGCTCTGAGGTAACTTCTCACAGTCGAGGAAATCCTTTGCGTTGATGCAGGCTAAAAATAAGGCCGTCTGATGGTGTTTAATAAACATGTCATGAATGTTCAGAGTGAAAAGTAGTCGAGAGCAAACTCAAACACTTTACCGTTGGCAGTCTTGAGTACTCTCCATCACGTATTCTGACAACCCTGTTAACAAAAATGACACCATAAAATAGGGGTGCCCACACTTCTCGAGGTTGCGAGCTACTTAAGAGTTAGCTTGTGTTTACATTGCTGCCCGGTATGTAAGTGAAAAAAATAAACGGAAGGATGGATTCTACTTCCTTTAATGCTGCACGCCTCTCGTATTTGGCACCCCTGCCCTATAATGCATTGAGATATGTTGTGAATTGCAGGTCATAGCTTTCAGGCTCTTCTTGTGTAATAATATAAACCTTTTTATTGCTTTTCTACTTGATATAGAGTAATAGCAATAAAGCATTCCCTTTTTACCTGGTAAATATCAGCCAAATCAGAGCAAAAATGCTGCTCGTTACTAGCTTTAAAACTGTATTAGCTCTAAATAACCATAAAAAGCTGCTCCTTTAGGTTCCACATTGTGACTATCTATGTTGTTTTTGTTACTGGAAGCATTTCCTGGTGGAAAAAACGGCATAGCCTCTTTCAGCCAGCTGAGAGTGCATACCAAAAAGTAACTTTTACTACATTTATATTAATAATAAAATATTTTAATATAACATTTTTAAAACAAGGAAGAACCCTGAAGGAAGAGGTTGCATTCAAGATGGAAAATAACATTTGTGATTGGCAAGGTGGTCTGTTTGGAGGATATATAGAACAAAACTTTCAATATTAAGTTTGTTTTTGTTTTGTTTTTTTGTTTTTGCTGTTTATTTTGTATATATATTTTTGCATTTAATGTGACTAAACATGTGTGTTGTTATAAAAGGCAGCTGGAGCTTTGAGCCTGTCTGCGTTCATTCTCTGTAGCGTCTAACACTTCTCTTTCTCACCTGTCCGCCATCTATCCGTTCCCAGAGTCCACCGACGTCCAGGAAGTCCTAAGCTGATAGCTTAATGGCTTCTAAAAGCTAATTTCCTGTTTCTCTGTTTTTTCTTCCCTTTTTTTCCCTTCCCCCCCCCCCCCC
>JAVLVB010001001.1:6130851-6183331 GCA_032876305.1 Orestias chungarensis
TTTTCCCCCCCCCCCCCCCCCCCCCCTCATGTTTTCTGAAAGGGCTGGCTGTGGTAATGCAGTTTAGGATCACAACAAAAGCTCTGTGTCAAAAGGCGAGAAAGGAGGTGGCGATCTGTGACTAAAACAGTCGAACCCACCTCCCACTACGGTCGGCCGATGTCGCCACCACCACTCCTGCACACGCCCGTTCTTTTACCCCGCCGCAGACCTCACATTTCCAATTCGACCCCGAAAAATGTCCCTCTTTGTGATTACCGGACGTCGCCTTTTTAATCGTGAGCTTTTTATTTGCACTAATGCGAGTGTTCCACGCATTTCACAGTTTAATTAGTTTTTTTAGAATAGGGCCAACACACTCCCCGATGTCCATAAATATTTCAAATTATTTGTCTTGTCTAATAACTACTAAGATAATTACTGTTTTATTACCTTAGACCAACTTATTAACCTTCAGCACTTAACCTTCAATCAAACCTACTTTTGGAAGCTGCTTTTTAATGCAAGCCTTCTGTGCCTTATGATCAAACACTATCTTTGAACCAAGTTTGCAACTTCAAAGTTTCTTTTTTAATCATGTAGACAATCTTACAATGTGCCTAAATGTGTATTACACTAAGAAGTGTATTTTTTTATGTGCTTTTCATGTAGAAGTCATACGTCTTTACATTTCAGCAATCACACTATGTATAAAAACATCCTCTTAAATGTATTTTATTAAGGTCTTAAATTTCTTCACTCAACTGTTGTCACTTAATTTGTTTCTCACATTAATTTGCCCTCTATTTAATTAATCCATGAATCTATAATGAATTTTTTAACGTTGTATTATGTGCACCAGAAATGGGTCCAACGATTGTTCTCATCTCTACAATGTACTTTTTAATTCCAATATCTGTAACAAAGTGCTACTTCTACTTCAAACTTTTACTGTTAACACTAAATGGAAATTGTTAAACTATTTCTCATCACGTTTGTTCGTACAGAATTGTGCTGAGCTTTCTCTTGACATGTAATAAATACTGATACTGGAAGCTGGTTTTTCGCTTGATTTCTTTTTTTTTTTGTGATTCATTGCATGACGGAGAGAAATATTTCACCAAGCATGCATGTTTTTGGTTTTTTTTAGCGTTTAAGTGGGGAGTAGAAACTTCCCCTTCGAGTCAGCTGTGTTTCTTGTCATGTGCTCCCCAGATCGACCCCTTCTTTTGCTCCCTTTTACCCTCATTTGTTGTGGTTTAATCACGCACATGTTTGAAGGCTCACTCATTCATGTAACAAGTCTCAACATCCAGTCAAGCCTTTGTGTGGTCTGTCTCGGGAGGAATTTGGGTCAAAGTTCATGCTTCCTTCGCTGATGCTCCTCCGTGTGAGGTATCTCATGACTTCGTCTCAGATTATCTACTTTCTTTGGAGTTTTTGGGTTTTTTTATATACCAAAAGTCATGAGATCGTGGGTTACCCTGGTTCCTTATTCTCATGGATACGCTTGCCTGTTTCCTCTGGATGCTGCTTAGAGCAAAGTTTAGGAGCTGACTTAAGACTTTTTGTTCAACATTAAAAGTCCATCTCATCTGATTTTGTTCTGATAACTGTGACATTTGACAACTTTATTAAAAGAGCAGCCTATTAATTTACGGTTGATGAGGAAATCTTTTACAGCATCCACTTGGAGGCCAAAGGTTAAACATTTCATTTAAGAGTGGGTATTGGATAAGGTTTAGATGATTACATTGTCTTTTTTGTGTGTTTTCTAATTACATGGTCTTTTCTGTTTCAGGTGAATTTCTTAGAAGACAGCTTGAGGTCAGAGGACGGAGAAAGAGACACAAATGTAAGAGTGAAGGGAATCAAGAGGCCGCTCAGCACCTTCAAAGGTCCTCTGCTAGAAGTTAGGTAGGCTTCACTTTATTCAATCTGCTTTTTTTTAAGCCCATATATTTATTACTATTTATTATTGGTTCACCGTTTAAGTCAAGAGTTTAAACACTATAGGAGTTATTCATGTGCCTACTAGTAGTTGGACTGCTCCAATCTCAAGAAATGTAGGCGAAACATTAGGAAACTGAGTCCCCACGCTTTCCATCCAATCTGACTGAGCTGTTGCCAAAAATTGCTGCCAAAACCTTTTTTTTCTTCTTTTTTTTGTGCAAAACTACAAAACAAGTGTAAATTAAAATTATTATTGCTTCAAACACCAGGCTGAAACACCACCTGCAGCAAACCCAATCAGAATAACCAAGGCCAGACCGGGGCCATAACATTAAGTATTTATAATTTGTTTTACGACTTGTTTAAACAATTAAGAATGTTTAAAACCTTGTACCAATTTTTCTTCAAACAAAATCCTAATATGTTAGCACTTTGGGTTGCAGCATAAAAATAATGTGGATCCAATGGAGTGGATTGTTTTGTGAGGCCACCAGAAGGTTTCCCTTTCTGCCTCTCATTGAGAAATGCCTTAACTGCAGATTGATTCGATGAAATATTATTTTGATGCCCACTGGCTACGTTCCAGCTGTAATCACAGGATTTGCATGGAAGCTTTTGGGCTTGTACGTCTGTAAAACACCAGTGACGTTGTAGTTAATTCGCTATTGATGATCAGAAATCTTTCTTTATGCATAAAATCCAAACCTAAATGGAGGAAACCGAAGTCGAGCCTTTTTCTTTTTTTTCACAGTTTTTTAGTTTATATCTTTACAGAATAAACTAAATTTACGGTGAATATTCCTAACTGCTTTACAGTTAGTCTATTGGCATTTTAATGAAGTTATAATAGTCTAAAAAATTGCAAACCTTTTTTTTTATGTTTCCCTGAATATTACCCTGATTTTTTTTTTATTTTTTTTTTTAACTCTTGTCCTTTCCTTATTTGTCCTTCCTTTTAACAAAAATCCCTTAAGGAGAAACTGTGAAGTCAGGCAGACTGACAAGAAACTGATGGATCAGAGTGGGTAGCTGTCTGTCACTTTGAATCTTCATGCTATGAACCCACTTGGGATTGTAAAAATGCTGCCTCTAGCTTAACAGCTCGTCATGTAAGCATATTAATCAAGATATATATATATATATATATATATAAAATATCTGGCTAAAGTCTCAGGCTTTTAAAAAATGGTAACATTTCCTATAGTTAATAATTTAAAATTATTTTATCGTGTTGGTGCTGCTTTAACAAACCAACTTCTTACACCCTTTCTATTTAATTGCAGTCAGTCCTCACATCAGTCTTTTTATATTTAAGCAATGTTATTTACATTTTACATTATTTAGGGGTCTAAAACTACTGTATGGTCAGAGGCCTTTTCTTTTTATTAATTAATTTAATTTTTTTATTTGTTTAGTTTTCATATCTAGCCTTTACCTTTATCTGGCTAATCCACGAGAAACTTACAGGTTTTGGCTCGAAATGGAAATTTATTGTAATATTTGTAGAACTTGTGGCTTATAACATAAAAAAAAATAATAAAAAAAACATTAACTTTGATTTATTCAGGTTATATGTAACACATTATCCAATGTGGTTTTAGAGTCTTTTAATTACGGTTTGTACTGTGTTTTTGATTTAGTGATGAACCAATGCGAAATATCGCTGTTCTGCCTGATAACAAATATTTACCAATATCATGTATGTCTCCCTGGCCTTTCGACTCTTCTAACATCAACCGATACTAATTTTAATGTCAATATATCATGAATGATGCGAAACATTTGACGCCAACTGTCTCTTTCCAAGAGCAGCATTGACTGGTAAAGAAACAAATGACTAAATGAGAGGTGAAGTTTATCTCACTTTTTGCTGAGCTTAGCTGGGGTCACAACTTTTCATATCGGCTGCATCTGAAGTATAGAAGTTGTTCCTAGCAGCAGTAGCAAAGGTAGATTTTTGTTATTTATAACTGCATGTGCTCCACTATCATTGCATTTATTTGTTTTTGTCACACCACAAAACCAGGAAGCCTCACAAAGACGATTTCCCTCCTCCAACACGGGGAATATATAAATATGTTTCTTTGTGAAGAGCTTACACTTTGAGCTGAATTTCCACAATAATAAAACATAGCCTTTAAATCTATTTCACTGTGTTTTACTTCTGGCCCCTGCAGAATTTCTACTTGCAGCTTCATTACAACACAAACACAAAGCTATCAGTTTGTTTTTGACTATTATCACTAACAGTTGGGCATGAGAGCACCTAGTTGGGTTTTATCTGTACTGTTTTGCGGGCGTAAACAGCTTTTGTTGTTACCTGCTTCTCTCTGCTGGACTTAGAAGTTGTTTTTATTTGTAAGAACTGAAGCCAGAAATACCAGCCTGGTCGCCAAATGATTATTTTTTTCCGGCCACTAGGCCAATTGTTATTTTTGCATTTAATGTCCCAAAAATGTCCTTGGCAAATATATATATATATATATATATATATATATATATATAATTTAAATTTTTGAACACAAAAAAACATTGTTTACTCTTTTCACAGTGGCAGAAAGATTTGTTTTTCACACATCGACTTGCCGCTTCAGGTCATTATTGATGTTTTTCTGCCTTTTTGCTCCGATTGATCTGGTGAGACGTGAGCAGGAATCTGGGATGTTTTCGGTCAATCTTTCATTGATTAAAAATGAGTCGGTGTTGTAAAACAAACAGTGAAGCCCTTTCTACTGAGAAACACTGGCAACCAATTAAGTACCACTAAACAAGAGTTTTGTCTTTTTTTCGCCTCACAACATATAATGCACGGTTCATTCCTTACCCTTTAACCTTTGCAAACAAAAAAAATTCTTACAATAGAGCCACAAACTTTTGTCAGTTTTATCGCCAAGTGGAATTAAAGTATCCAGTTTTGGAGCATTTTCCAAATAGAGATCTAACAAATTTTCTTGAGTATGATTTTTTCACCTAAACCCAGTCTGGGGCATCCTTTTATGTTTCAATAATGCACTTTTTTGTAACTCTTTTTCCATAATCTGAAAGGTACCAGCATAGAGTGACGTGTTTAAGGAGTAATACTACAGTGGGATGTAGTAAAGCAAAAACGGCACAGCAGCTTCTCTGTATGTTACCACGAACAGAAAAGACACACTGTAGTATTCTCTTGCGTCCATCCAATCTGAGATATCCGTCAATTTAGCAGAATCTGATGCATGAGGCAGAGCAGCCTAACTTTGCTCATATTTGAATTATGCAGGATGATCCTGACACAAAGCTCAGCCCCTGGGGTAATCTCCTGCAGGTTTTGTAATTGCAGCTATGTGATCTGAAAGGTCACAAGGCTCATGATCTCTGCCCAATTATGTGAAAGGATAAAGTGATCCAGTTTAAAGACTTGTGGTTACGCCTTTTTCTTTTTTCACAACAAAACTCTAAACTGATAGGCTAAACACACAGAACATCAATCAGAAATGAAACAGAATGACCATCAGTAACGTTTAAAGAGTTAAAGAGATCTGGCCTCCATGGAAGAGTGGCAGGAAAGCTCTCAAAAGCTTTATTCTTACTTTGCCACCGTAACCACGCTCTGGTCAGGTGAGACCAGAAATAAACCTTTTATGCTATATATCTGAATACTGAAGCTGCACTTAAGCCTGAACACAGCCTCCACACTGTGACTGTGGAGGCTGCTGGACCAGACATTTTTACATGTAGTACCATAGCGAACCTAAAGCATATAGACAGAGGTACAATGAAAGGATTTTAATCAAAACATACGCATTAAAACAGTCCAGCTGATGATGATTATGGTAGTGCGAGCGTTAACTAAAACTTTTTTTTTTCAACTCCAAGTTATTTTAATTTTATTCAGTTTTTCCACTTATGGACAAAGACACACTTTGGATAATTTTTTTCCCCTTTGTTTGGAAAATGCACAAGAGATATATTTCTGATCATCTGCCTGTTTTATTTATTCTCAAAACATTTTCCCGTGGTCAAAGCACCCTTGCCTGTTTGACTTTTTAGCTTTCCTCTGTGGAGGTGGGGGTGTTGATCAGCTCCTGAAAGACCTCTGCTCTGGTATTTTGGATGTTATCACCCTGTTTTAATACAAGATGCCGCAAACCATCCAACTAGCGCTGGCTTGGCAAATGCACCTTTGCACTCTTTTTAAGAAAGGTTACTTGAATTCTAAGGTTTAGACTGATATTCAAGTTTTCCTTTTTATTGTTAACTCTCAGAGAACGTGGTTTTAGTCAGTTGGAACAGCAGCTGCACCTTCATGGTTCACATGACAAGGTTCGGTCTGGCCTTAAGTCCAATCTCGGCAATGAAACTCCACATCTCAGGGTATGCAACAATTTATTTTTAATTGATAATTCTGGAGATTCAGCTGTCTTTATTCTGCTTGATCTTATTGCTGCTTTCGACACAGTAGATCGGGCTATTGTAATACCAAGATTATAGCATGTGTCTGTTGGCATTAAAGGCACAGCCTTAAAATTGTTTAAGTCCTACTTGTATAACGGAAACTTCTGTCCACTTAGGACAGTTTTCATCCTCTGTTACTTTTATTAAATACGGCGTGCCACAAGGTTCCTGTCTAGGTCCTATTTTATTCACTTTGTACCTCTTCCGTTTTGAGTCCAAGCTTTCCAAATATAGCATTTGATTCCACAATATATTAGCATCAACATCTGTATCACTGGTCATCTTTTAAGATAGGTGTGTGTAGGTCTGATGAGAATAACTGGGCCGATTTTAGCATCTCATTGATTTCAAGCTGCTGTTTGTGTTTGCACTTTTTAGGGCAGGTTTTATGTAGTTTTTTATTTTATTTTAGGTCAACAACTGTGATGGTGATGCTATACATGCCAGGATTGTGAGGTATTAACTGAAGCCTAAAGTCAGTGGTGTGACTATTTTTTTTTTCTAGATGTTAATAGGATAATAAAATATGTATAAAATCTGTAAATATCTAGTATCGGCCACAGCTATATAATTATCGGATATTGGTATCGTCTCAGGTTTTTAATATTGATATGTCCCTACTAAAAATAAATCTATTTAAACCAGTTTTGATCTCCATAGTGTTTATATTAGGCCAGTCCTTGTCTCTTTTATGCCTTAACTGATTTTGTTGTGCATTTCTTTTACCTTATTTTAGGGGTGTCCTGAAAAAAAAATTTCAATTCTGTTAAAAAAACAATTTTATGAGAAAAACTGATCCATTTCCTATTAATTAATAGCTTACATACATAAAAAGGGTATACAATTAAATAAAGTAAATGAAAAGTTTTTCAACCATGGCATTAATCAAACACCGCAACGAACTGCTTTTGTTGGTATGCTGATATCAGAGATTTTAGATATAGGCCGATATAATCCAATATTCGTTTTATTAATATCGGACCAATATCAATATTGGACCGTGACAGCTCTACCGTATTTTCCTTTTTTCTTTTTCTTTTTTATAATTCTCATATAATTCTTTTTGTCATTTACCTGAATTCCACTTTAAATTTTAAAGCAATTCCCAAATGAGTTGAGGATTTTGAGGATGAAGATTTTAAAACTTGAAAACAACAAAATTAACTTAACTGTTGATAGGGAAAATTTGACAGATTCTGTAATTATTATTATTATTATTTTTTATTTTTTTAAGTAGATTAACGGTAACATTTCACAGGTATGCATTCCACGTGTTGGTCTTCGAAATGTATTTTTTCCAATAAGTTACTTTGAGATTTGGTTGAAATCAGATTAAAATGTAAAAAAATAAATAAAAATATTTTTGCAGCACTTTGTTTTAAACCTATTTTACCCAAACACATCAACATTCACATCACTTTCGACTGTTTCAACTTTTCTTCACCTCACACTATACAATGTCCTTTTCAGGAATAATCTCAGCCAAGTTCAGTTTTCGCTGTTTGGAGGCTTTGAAGTGCAGATTTCCTTCTTCTCCGAGCGGTGAATTATAAAAATAAACCGATTAAATCGAGCCTTAAATGCATTTATACTTAGGGGCTATGTTAGCTTCTACTTCAAGACCAAGGCTTCAGAAGAGAGTTTTGGTCTTTGATCTTGTGTTTGCCAAAGGTTCCTAGGCTCGCTCTGAGCCAGTCTCTACAGCTGTTTGAAGGGAGAAAAGAATACACAAGGCCATTAGGAAGAGAAAAGGGCTTTATTCCTGGCAGTTTCAGACTATGAAAACATAACTAGGCTGCATTTAAATAAAATATTAAACTATATACTCGTTTCCTTGTTTGCAGAGCTTAGGTCCCCAGTGTTAATTCAGTGTGCACCGAAGCCAAGTCTGTCTAATCACATGCTCTGTTCAGCCAAATTGGACTTTTGCAGACTTGGTTGGAGGACAAATTATGTGCTCATCATCACAAGGAAACAGAAAAAGAACGTCATGCTTAATTTGTGAACTACCATTTTTTTGTTTTGCTTCTCTTGGCTGTAGATTTTGTTGTCATGTATTCTGACGGCAGTTCAGCTAATACTAAATTGCGATTTTTCTGCCCCAGTACACAAAAACATCAGCCTGTTTACGACCCTCAATTAAGACAAAATCAGAAATTAAAACGGGCAGGTTTGCTTAAAATGTCATTATTATTAATTTTTTTTAATTAATCTTTTATTTGAAAAGGCAAATTACAAATAATTTGTACAATCCAGCCTCCACCACATTGGGAGTGTGAAAAAAAATTACATAAGCCAATTCAGGGTTTTTATATAGTAACCAAACATACATAACAGAAGAGTGAGTGGGGGGTAGGGGTGAGTCTGGTTCTATTTTCCTTATGTTAGGGGAAAACACAAAATCGAGAGCATGAGTTTGCCATAAAACTGAACCATGGTACCATATACAGCACAACCGTAATTTCATATGATAGACATATTTAGTCCACAGGAATTACTGATTTTATATAGTTTGTCCATTTAGACCAGATTGTGAAGAATGATTCCCTTCGACCTTGAACTGAAAAAGATAATTTCTCCAGAATGTAAATGTCCTGTACAATATTGACCCAGTCATCAACTGTAGGAGCTTCAGGTTTTAACCATTTTCTCGTGATTGCCCCATTTGTTCCACAGAGTCTCCAACATGTGTCTCCGCTGCCCCGATGTTTCTTCTGAACTGGAGTTACAAAATATCAAACAGTGTTTTTCCAACAGAACAGCCTCCATGTATTGGAGCTCGAGGTCATCCAGTGTAATTTGTTAATCTGTTCCCCGACTTCAGTTGATACAGATAAATTTCCTTCCTTTACCCACTTGTTTCTTATGTAGTTTGTATCACCTTGTTTAGACATTAGAATACAATTGTATAGTATGGAAACAAGTTTCTTCCATGAACCAGAATTCAACAAGGACAGAAACACATTAAAAAAGACTTAATTTGGCTGTTTCCCAATTGTCACATATATTTTGATTGAAATAGGCCCTAACCTGTAAATATCTAAAGAATTCATCCCTTTCCAACCCATTGGATCTCTGAAGATCCTACAAACGTGTAATAAGTGGTTAGTCCTTTTTGGATCCATCCTCTAAATCTCCCATCAATCTTGTTTGGTTTGAAAGCTGAGTTGAAGGCACACCATCTAAGTATTTTTATCTGGTTACCCAGTTTACAAATCTTAATTACCTTTCTCCAAGAGTCCAGCATTGTGTGTAACATTGACCCATGTGGTATACTCAGCCCCTCTTGTAAGTCTTTGTCCATTAATACTGATATTAAAGGCTTTCCTTCCACTGTTGTTCCTTCCAAATCTTTCCACCCTGCATCGTAAGATGGAGAACATAAACAGAACACCGGTCTTAACTGAGCTGCAAAGTAGTACTCCTGTAGATTCGGAAGACCCAGTCCACCTTTCTTTTTCTTTAACTGCAGCGTTCTATACCTCACCCCCTCGCCTTTTTTCCCTGCCAAATATATTGAGATATTAATCTTTCCCACTCTATGAAATGTTTTTCTGATATCAGGATAGGTAAACCTTGAAATAGATATAGGAAGCGCGGGAGAATATTCATTCTCACTGACTCCACTCTAGAGTATAGATTTGAGAAACTTCCCTCCTTTCAACTTTCTAATCACTGATCTTAATTCTGCTTCTGTTATCTCTGATATTAATTGTTTGTTTTGCTCGTCTGGGATGTTGGGCAGAGAGAGTTGGGAGAGGAATACATCTATTTGCTGCTCATTATTCAATTTGGGTTGGAAGTATAGAGTTTGGAAATAATCTCCAAAGCAATTATGAATCTTTTCTAGGTTTGTTTCAACCCTCTTTGTGTATATATTCTTTATTTTGTGAATAGTTCTATCAGCTTGTTGTTTTCGTAATTTAAATGCTTGGAGCTTCAGCGACTTTCCCCCTGCTTCATAATATTTCTGTTTAGTAAATAGAAGTTTCTTTTGTGTTTCTTGCATGTTTAAATTATTCAGTTCTTTTTTCACTATCTCAATTTTAGTTCTTGTTGCCCTCTTGAAGGTTTTGGAATGTTCTATCTGATGTTTTTTTAGCTCCACTTCCAATTGAGTTTGTTTTTGTTGTCTAATTTTCTTTTCCCCTCTTTTCCCCTGTTTACAGCTTTTAGAGCAGCCCAAACTATAGCCGGTCCCACCTCTTTATTATCGTTCTCTTGCAAATATAGTTTGATTTCAGTTTTCATATTTTCCTTAAAATTTTTACTATTTAATAAGTTTGTGTTCAGCTTCTAGAGTGTGGATCTGCTTTTTTCAGCCAGTTGAAGGGAGATATAGATTGGGCTGTGGTCTGAAATTGGACTAGATCCGATTTCCCAACTTTTTAATCTATGCACGTCTTTTTTAAACATGAAAAAATAATCTATTTGAGAGTATACATTGTGAGAGGAGGAATAATGTGTGTAGTCACGACTGGTTGGGTTCTTTTCCCTCCATACATCCACTAATCCCAGTTGGTCCATCATATTTTTCATTCTTTTACTGATATGTTTTGAGTTTGTTTTCCCATTTGATGAGTCTAAATTTGGGTTTAACGTAATATTAAAGTCCCCAGCACTGATTATTACACCCTGACTTTTTGTTGCTTCTAATTAAAGTATTTTCTTGTAAAATGACCAATCGCTACCCGGTGGGGCATAGATACTAACAAGACTTATCAAGATGGCATCTATTTTTGCTGTAATGAAAATATAACGGCCCTCCCTGTCCTTATGTTCAGCAAAATGTTCATAGCACAGGGAGTTCGATGTTAAAATCGCAACCCCTCTGCGTTTCCCGGAGCCGTGGGAAGAAAAAGACAGCTTTAAACCCCATCTTGTTCAGTTTGGCATGTTCAGAATCATCTAGGTGGGATTCCTGCAGCATTGCTATTTGAACTTTATCTTTCCTGAGTTTAGATAAAACTCTCCGTCTCTTAATCAGATTATTTATTCCATTTATATTGAAAGATACCACCTTTAAATGTGTCCCACCCATTTGTGTCATTTTCTTCCCCATGTCACTGATGACCCCAAATCTCCCCCACCACTCACTAGAACTTAGGTAAACAGAATATAAACATATGAATCAGAACCAAACATGTAAACAAGAAACCTGAAAAAACAGAACATGTTCAGCATCCAACTCAGACCATGTTGAGCCTCTTGAAAGCGGCACAGAAGGAAAAACCCACCATATCGTTAAGGATGGCCCTTACATGTGGTGGCAGCCCAAATAAGAGTGAAACCCAAAAAAACCTTTTTAAAATCCAGTTGTCTATAAATTAACCCTCTGTAGAGTTATCTCTAAAAGGGAAGCCAAGGAGGGAGCGTGATGTATCCTTCAGTTCTCAGATCGCAGGTGGAGATGTTCTTCTGAAAGCCCTGAGCCTCTCTTTATAATTTTCTCCTCTTGCAGAACCGGAGGAGCCTTTCTGATTCCTTCCCGCCTTTCTGCTCCAGGACAGCCGCTCAATCTGCTCCATCAGGGAAGCTGGAGATCTGATGATTTTAACTTTGTAGCCCTTTTTAGCCAGGTCCTCGGTGGTTTCCTCTATGGTGTCGTAGGTTATGGATCCTTCTTTATGTTTCATTCGCAGTCTCGTCTGGAAGAGCGTCTGAAACGGGACGCCATTCTCTTTCAGGACCCTGCGAACCTCTGCGTACTCTTTGCGCTTTTTAAGGATGGCTGGTGGGTAATCATGGTCTAGATTTATTTTTTTTCACGCCAGACAAATCCCTTTCGTTGCCAGGCCTTGCGGAGTAACAGCTCTTTATTGTTTGAATCTCTTCATGTCTGGCCAGCTGTCTTCCAGCCCGAGCCCCTCTTTAAGTAAAGTTTCCACAAATGAAACCACGGATTCATTGTCCTTCTCAGCCCCCTCTGGAACACCATAGATCCTGACATTCTCCCTTCTGGTTCGGCTTTCCAGGTCTACCAGCGTATCATCCAGACTCACGTGTAGCTTTAGCAGCTCTTCCACCACTTCCTCCGTGTTCTGGGTTCGCTCCTCCGTCTTCTCCAACCGCTCCTCAACTTCACTTATTCTTGCGTTGGCTTTTCGTATTACCTCTTTAATAGTCGAGAGTTGTTCCTTAGATTCCTTGGGGAACCCTCTCAGTTCTTCTAATAAAATTTCCAGGCTAGCCATTCCGTGCAATTAGCTTGATGTTGCGGTTAGTTAGCTGTACCTGTCCATGACAATTTGCGTCCTCCCTCTTCTAATTATATTGTCGTAGGCGCTTCGTTGTCGTTATACCCCCTTTAACCGGTTTTCGCAAGGCAAAATAACTCAGCTGAACGGGAGTAATTCAATAATTTCTCCGGTCGTCTAGGGAGACTTTCTATTGAGCAGCCATCTTTACGATGTTCCGCCGGAAGTCAAAATGTCATTATTTATGCAATTTATTTTTTTTGTTATTTTAAATGATAAAAACACAACAGGATAACAGGATAATGATCCAGATTCTGGGTTTTAAATTAAAGTTATCCAGACACTTTGTCTGTTGGTCAAAATCTCCAATTTGAAAGAAGTTTTTGGCCAAAACATTTTTTTTATTTAAATTTGGGATTTTGTTTGATGTTTTCCTCTTTTAAAAACAAACAAAAGTGCAATATTTTAATGAAGGAAACAAAATACTCAGGTTCTTGTAGACATTTCTGTAAATCAACGTAGATCCGAAACAAAAGTGTCTGGGATGTTTGCTTTATTAAAAGACGGATACCTTGCTGTTGAAGTTTTCTTATTAGCAACAACAATAGAATATAAAATCAATCATTTAAAAGACTCTTGCTTCACTTGGCCAAGTTTCTTAAATGGATTTTGCTGGTATATTTCTGACTCGATGCAGTCTGCTGCGTCTCCCTAGGTTGAAAACCTTTTCAACTAATTTGAATCATGAACTGAACTTGATGCGCTGTTTGATAAATAGGAACGACTGGAATGTATGTTGTTATTGAATTGAAAGGATTTTTCGTGTGAATTGCCTCGAGACAAAATATGTTGTGATGCTCTTTTTTTCGTGCAATATCGCAGGATGTTTTCAATCCTACTAACTATGGCCAGTAAATAATACATGCTTTTTTTTTACCTAGTTGAACTTTTTCCATGGTAGTATTTATGTCTCACAAATTACAAAAATGTCGACTGTCCTCATCTATCAGCTTGAAATGAGTAACATTCCTCAGCTCCTTGGATGGAGCCACATGAAAACTTTCCAAGAGGAAAAATTGACCCTTGGGTCACATTTTATACATCCACAAATCCTGGAGTGTAAAAGGAATTAGGCAAAGATCCCTCTCTCCTTCTCTGTAGGCTCCAAACTTGTTAAATGTTATAAATGATGGTGAAATGCTTTCCTATTGGCTAATTGGGACTGAACACTGTGCTAACTTCAAAATATAAGTAAATAAAAGTGCGGGAAATAAAAACTAAGGTTTTAAATACATTTTTATTTCAGGGCTATGCTACCCCAATAAAAGATTATTCATTGTAATATTTTTGTATCCCTTTAAACAGTGGGATTATAACTACAGAGAGAGATCTATAAATAACATTTTCATTCATCACAGTTTAAAATTTAGGGTTTTTTCCCCCCTTATTGTTTAAATGTTGATTGACACATGAATAGTCAGAACCCATTTTTTCCCTTTACAACAAGGAAAAACATAGTTTGGCACAAACATCCAAACAAAGATATCCTATTTTTAAAAGCGCGCTCTTCATTCTTTCAGTTGTTCCACATTTCTAATGAAACTGCGCCTCAGGGAAAGCATGCTGCTTAGCAGCAAAGGCTTCATATCCCCAGATAATTAAACCTCACAGACGCCAAGGGACGAGAAATACACCTGAACAAAATGTAATAAGATGTAATAACCAAGCGTGAAGTAACGAATAAAATATATAAAGTGTGTGTATATATATATATATATATATATATATATATATATATATTTTGTGCTGCAGTTTCTTAAACAAAAGCTAATCCTCTCCGTCTCCTTCCTCCGTCAGTCCTGCTGAGGAGCTGAGCTTCGGTTCTGGCGAGAACGAGAAGAAATGCCTCATTGTTTTAAGCAACGTCGCCAAGAATCAGGTGGCCTTCAAGGTACGAGTAAAATCGTTTTAACCCGACATCGCATGGCAGGGCCAGTAATGAATTAAAATGTTTAATCTAATTAACTTGCCTCCGTGCTGCGTGTGCGCAGGTTCGTACCACCGCACCTGAGAAGTACCGAGTGAAGCCCAGCAGCAGCAGCTGTGAACCGGGGAACTCCGTGGACATAGTGGTGTCCCTGCACGGAGGTACAGCACTTAACGCTCTGCACGCCGCTCGCAGCGGCTGAGCTCTAGAATGCTCCAAACATCGCTGCACTCCGTTACCTTCCCAAAGTGCACGCAGCCACTTTTTTTTTTTATCGCTCTTTGCCTGACATGCATATTTCAGGTTGAGATGAAGGAATCGCCTCCTCCCCAAAAACAAAACCCTCGGGTAGCTGACAGAGTTGAACAACAGTGCAACCTTCAAACGCGGACATGTCGGTTTGAAGTTTAATGTGCGCCGCATATCTGAGGGGAGTCAGCAAAGGCTGGTTGTTACCTTGGTTTTTTTTATGCTATGGTCTTGAGTATTCTTACTGTATTATCCTAACAAAGGCATGTTAAGCTGTTCTTTAAACCGTTTGCTGTTTTATGAAAACGGCTGAATGATTCTATCGCAATTTCTTCTTCATCTTTGATTCTGAAATCCATCATTACAGGACAGTTATTTCTTATCATTTCTTTTTAATGGGATTAAATGCAGGAACTGTGTGTAGATTACTGATAGATATCGCACTTGTTTATGTATTGTGTCCTAAAGGAGACAAACTTTAAATGCGTATGTTTTTCTAGACCACTATTTGTATTTGTCATTGTTGTCAAATCGTGATTTAACATTTTAAATCCGCGTTAGCCACCCATAGCTCCAACCACTTCTTGAGAAACTGTCCTTGTTCATTAAAGTTTTCCTAAACAGCTTAGTTTTTTGTGTTTTGTGCAGGTTCCCAGGCCTCTCCACAAGACAGATTTTTGATCATGGCTGCAGAAATGGAGAACGCTGGATCACAGGAACTCGCTCAGTTCTGGAAAGAAGTCCCAAAAAACAAGGTCATGGAACACCGGTGTGTACTACTTCCCTTTCAGTATTCCTGTTTATAAAATGTAACATTGACAGAGCAAAAAGATAATTACGTGAGCTTTGCAAGTTTGCGACAACAATAACTCAACCTTAAAACAATATTATAACAAGGAAATAAAGGAAATAAATGAACTTCACAAAATGGCCAACTTTGTGTAGGACACTAACTTTACTATCAATTTGTTGTTAAGCTGCATGACTTAGCTTTTGATAATATTTTAACTAATTAAGCTTTTTTGTTGACTAGTTCAGAAATAATAATTTATTGGATTTCACCTTATAAGAAAGTTAAGTTGATTTAAATGTTGTGTTCACCCTCAACAGATATATAAAGCAACTGTTATATTAAAATAAAACATGGTCTTAGCACATAATCTTCTCAGTCCCTTGTTCATCTCTGGACTCTAACCTTTTTGGCAGATTGCGTTGTCATGTTCTGGATAATGTCAAGCCGTCAGCCAACCCTCGCAGGGACAGCATCGGGGAGACGACGAGCAATGGGCAGCAGGAGTTAAACACCACGGTGCGTTCTGACATCGGGGTTTTCTGTCTTTACTCTGCTATCCTTGTAGCTTCATGCATCACTTGGCGTAAATCAAATGGCACGAGTGTCCATCATTGTTGTAGTTTACCAACGATGCTTCCAAACTTGGGGTAAATATTTGTTTTAATGGCTTGGTTACTACATTAAGTCATGAAGATGAAAAGAAATGGGAGATTTTACATGACACACTTCCCGTTTAATGTACATAATCCTTTTTTCAGCCTTTCTGTGATGAACAGTCTGTTATTTATATCAGTGAAAATGGCTAAATGCTGTTTTCATTACTGGATATAATGTTGACAATTTAGTCTCTTAAGCATCTTCTGTTAGCTGTTAGGAGGCTTTATTATTAGCAGTATTTATTATGTTTATGGTTTATTCTCTATTATAGATTTGACCCTAATTTTGATATTTTCCAAAGTCTGAGGAAATTTCTCAATTTAGCATCATCTCATATTAATTAAAGAGAGGGACTTTATTGAAGCCTTCCTGTTATCTGGACTCTTCTGCTCTTCCTGCCTGAATGAATAGACGTGGTTAATCTACAGCTGATATGGTGGCAGCAGCGACTAGCATGGCAGCCCAGTCTGCTTTTAATTTCACCAGAACCGTTTTACTTTCTCTGCTTCTTTAAACAACACTACAATATCAAACACAAGCGCATTTTTTGTTTATGATAAACTGGTGACATTCTGTGCTTCTCTGGTTATTTTGATTTTATTTTCCTTTACCAGCTCATGCGACTGATAGCCTGCAACTCTCGACTGGAGCAGAAAATGAACTCGTGTCTGTGGGTCCAGAAGGTTCTCACTGGTTTGGTGCTAGTCCTCCTGGTATTGAACCTGCAGTGTCTCTACCTGCTGGGAACAGCCGAGCCTCCGTCCTGACCCGCTGCAGCACTCCTTCGCCTGCGCCTGTCGGCCCTCGAGCAGGTGCGGCGGTCGAGCACCTGGTGGGACGTCGGTCCGGTGCTCCATCCGCCCGTGGAGCTAAAGTATGAGAGATTGTTCTGCTGTCGTTGAAAGCAACCGAGACGATTTTAGATTATTTTATGGCTGATCATGAAAACATAATTTAAATTAATAACATTTATTAGAATTTGTTGGAAAGATTAGTCATATTAAGCTTCATGTCCAATTTTTTATAGTGTATGAATCTACGGAAAAATTATTTAAACCAAACGCATTATAAAATAAACCATTTTTATTCAATTGTGAGTTGCTTTTACCGTTTCTTCTGTCAAGTGTTTTTTTGGGGGGGTTTTTAACCTATAGACAGCATTTAAATACCTACTTAATTCTTTCAGCTTGCTTCTGTTTCAGCCTCTGAAGTTGCCCCCGTTATGCAAAAAACATTCCCTCGCTTTCATAAACCCCCAATTAAAACGGAGCTTCGTAATTGAAAACATCACAGCAAATGACCTTACCCAACTTCTCCACGTTCCGACCCTGGGAGCCCATGAGAGAGCCGCGTCTCCGCCATCTCATTTTATTTTAATTACCACAACACTAAACTCAACTAAAAATACCAAAGCAATTACTGGCAGAGCACGAGGACGTGGCACAACCCACTTGTGTCTTAGTTGGAAGTGCTGATATCTGTAACAAGATCGGGCTTGGAGCGATCGGGAAGCGAGGAGCGAGCTCTTTATTGGATATCTGCGCACCCAAGAGATGACTGAAATCAACAACTGCTGTTTAGCTTCCAGTGGGTGGTTGCCACTTGAAGTGATTCGTGCAACGTGAGAAAACTAATTCCGTTTTGCCAAAAAGAAAAAAGAAAAGTAATTGGACGTCCTTAAGACTACCAACATCAATAAATATATACAAAACCATATAACCTCTAATAGGCTCATCAAGGTAAAATATGTAATTCATGGGATACGGATGAGAACAAAGATGCCGTTGAATGAAACTCACAATGACTTGCATTTGCAGTTTGCCAGACGCCATTTAGGGACAACAGCAAAATATACAACAACTGAAGGTTGATATTCCTGAATGTTCTCAAGATGAACAACCTGGATGGTCCAGAGAAGATAATCAGTTCATGGAGCTGGTTACAGAATCAATAAAGTTGAAAGATGGACATTACACCATTGCATTACCTCTGAGACATAAAGATCTGAAAATGCCCATCAATAGGAAATTGACCGAACAGCATGTTTTCAATCTCAGAAGGAAGTTTACTAAAAACCATCAATTTCTTTCTGACTATACAAATTTCATGAATGATAAAGTTTCCAAGGGCTATGCTGAGAGAGTCTCAGTTGAAAATCTTGAACGGTGTGATGGGAGGGTTTGGTATATACCACACCATGGAGTATATCATCCTCACAAGAAAAAGATAAGAGTTGCATTTGACTGTGGTGCAACATTTGGAGGAAAATCTTTAAACACTCAACTCTTACGAGGTCCAAACCTCACTAGTTTGTTGGTTGGTGTCATCACCAGATTCAGAAAGGAACCTGTTGTGTCAAGACATTGTTTTTTTGTTAATGTGACTTGCTCCAATGAACAAGTGGATCCAATTATGGTCTTCATTCATTCATTTTCCTCTTGGGACAAACTGAAAACAATGGTTGGGTGGCTACTCGGGTTTAAACAATTGCCGGGCAAACTGGCTCAAAAGTGAGCACACCTGAAGTTGGACCTTGCAGACTTCAATCTTGATGGTTTTAAATTTCAAGAAAGCTTGAAGAAAGAAATCAAGAATCAGTTTATTTATATAGCGCCAATTCACAACAGGTGTCGTCTCAAGGCACTTCATAGAAAATGAATGTGTACAAGAAGATTTTTGCATTGGGAGCCTTATCAGTGGAGGAGTTGGAAAAGGCTGAGAGTGCCATCATCTGCTATTGTCAAAGAAAGCAATATCCAGAAGAAATGACAAGTTTACAGAATCATGAAGGTGTGAAGAAAACAACCCAGCTCTATAAGCTTGATCCAATTCTCGAAGGTGGTGTACTAAGAGTTGGCGGAAGGCTACGCAAAGCAGCTATGCCCGCTGAAGCTAAATACCCAGCCATATTGGCTATAGACCTACACATCTCTGAAATTTGACTGCGCCATATACATCATCAGACAAGCCATGGTGGACGTAATCATATGCTCGCTGAACTGCTTCAAAAGTATTGGAACCCAGGTGCCAGCGTTACAATCAGGAAGACTCTATCAAAATGCAAGACTTGTCGACGACTCCAAGCTGCACCAGGAAGTCAAAGAATGGCAGACCTTCCACAGGAACGAGTGTATCTAGACAAACCCCCATTTACTTGTGTGGGTGTGGATTGTTTTGGTCCCTTTGAATTTAATCGTGGCAGGAGCCTGTTGTAACGATATGGAGTCATTTTTACCTGCATGGCAATAAGAGCAGTTCACCTTGAGATGTTGTCATCGCTGGATACGGATTCCATCATCAATGGTCTCCGGAGATTTATTGCCAGACGTGGTCAAGTACTGGAGCTGCGTTCAGACAATGGAACCAACTTTGTAGGAGCTGAAAGCGAGTTAAGAAAAGAAATTGAAAGATGGAATCAAACTCTAATCAGTAACGCTCTTCTTCAGAAAAGAATAAAATGGTCTTCAATCCTCCTACTGCCTCATATCATGGAGGTGCTTGGGAAAGTCTTATTAAGTCTGTTCGGAAGGTGTTAAATTCTGTTTTGTGAACACAGAGTCTTGATGAAGAAAGTCTTCACACAGTTTTCTGCGAAGTTGAGGCCATCATCAATAGTCAGCCTATAACCAAAGCCTCTACTGATGCCCACGACCTGGAAGCACTAACTCCAAATCATCTTCTTCTTTTAAAGACCACGCCTTCATTCCCACCAGAAATGTTTTCCAAGAATGATGTCTATGCTCGACGAAAGTGGAGACAGGTGCAATACATAGCAGATATCTTTTGGAAGCGTTGGTTAAAAGAATACTTGCCTCAACTACAGGAGCGGCAGAAGTGGCAAAGAACAAAACTGAACTTTCTTCCAGGAGATGTCGTCCTCATTGTGGATGACTCTGCTCCACGCAACTCTTTGTAAATGGGTAGAGTTGTGAATGTTATACCTGATAAAGGGGGTCTTGTGCGATCAGTTTGCATCAAGACAAAGATGAAATACCTCGAAAGACATATTACCAAGTTGTGTCTGCTTCAGGAGGTTGAGATGCCATGAATATTTAAAACCTTTTCACTTCATCCTGATCAACAGTGACTTGTTTGATACTGAGGAACTTATGGTTATTTGTTTCATAGGCTTGTCTTTTACAACATTAACATTTTAGATAATTATCCTGTAATAATTAGGGGCCGGAATGTAAGAGCCAAATGATTGAAATAAGCAATTACTGATGTGGCAGGAGCACACTGCTTTGACACTTGGGTGGTGGGTGTGTCGAGGTGGGTGTGACCTTCACTAAGGTATGAATGGTAACCATATGGGCACGCTGTTTGTATGTATGAGGAAGCGGGTGCGCCGATGGTTGTCATAATTTCTGTTGACCGTGCTGTAATGCCGTCCTTTGTTGGCACTATTGCATGGTTTAGCCTGGTCAGTATGTGTCAGTCCTGTAAAGTCTGAAGTATGGCAAAGTGGAATAAATTGATGATCGCAACAACAAAGAAGCGGCCTCGAGTGTATTGAAGCGCGCGTCCGACAGTTTTGAAATTCACCGAGTTAACCCAGTGCGGCCCTCAATATCCCCGTTCGTTTGCCGCACGTTTAACATTTTCAATAAAATACGAATAAAGTTTCTGATTTCAAAGTGACAAAATGCCAAAACAGTTCAAGAAGTCTATAGTTCCTGTGTACGAAGAGCTATTCTCATCTGCTTGTTCTTTTGCAGCAGCTGGTCAATGGAAGGATTGCATAATAAACAGGCTCTTTCACTATGGAAGCAAACTTGCTCTTTCGTGTCTACATTTCACCTCTGATCCTCACAAGAAACGCCACATTTGATCTTTTCCGCTAGAAAGAACCACTGTGCATCGAGAAAAAGGAAAGGAAAAGGATGGGGATTAATGGAGTGCGTTCCTCTGGAGAATACTAGTAAAGCTTTGGTATCACGCATACACGGGCCGTTTCTAAGTGCATCTGAGTGCCACCGCGTACCTGGCAAAACGTAGTCTGCTCGATCGTAAATGCGTCTATGACCGAAGTGGAACGTTCTTCAAATGGCTACCATTTTCCTTACAGATTCCTTTCACCAATTTGTCAAGGTCCAACTAACTACTGTGTAAGAAATGTTTTGTTGTTTGTTTGTTTGTTTGTTTTTTCCTGCAGCTGCAGGAGTCTGAAGCTTCTCCAAGGAAATTGATTTTTACATTAAACAAACCAGTTAAATCGAAACATGCCAGAGTTTGTTTCTGACCCCTGGGCTCTTGTGCAACATTCGAAAGCAGCCAGTGATTTAGTTTGGTTCGCAAATTGAGACAAAGGGATCAATGGAAACCTAATGAGTGCTGCGTTTAACTAGACGGGCGTGGGAGAGCTGAGTGAGTTGCGCTTTGGTCGCCTTGTAGAAGATGTTAATCTCCATGGCGGAACTGGCTCCATGCCGAATGAAATAGATCAATACTTACAATACACAGCCTAACTAAATTCCTCTTTTTAAATCAAGCTTATATGAGAGAAAGTCGTGTTTTTAGTCCTCCAAAAGCCAATTAGTAGAAAAAGTAAATGCTCTGTTCAGTCAGGCAAAAACCAAACCCTGCATACACCATTCTGACGCTGAAGTGGTGGCAGCATAATGCTGTATGAAGGCCATTCCTCAGCAGCATGGGGAAAATGCTACGACAAAGATATACAGTGTCTATAAAAACAATACATCCTATATAAACACTTATGTACATATAGTTATAGTTATATATATAACTACCCTTTTTATCGTTTTTCCAAATGAGTCATAAAGAAACAAATGTGGCATTTTTGACAAAAAGAAAATACTAAAATATGTAATGTCAAAGTCAAAAGCAAATTCTACTAAATTATGTCAAATAAATAGAAACATAGTATAAAAGAGGCTGTTGCATAAACTTTTTCCTGCCAGTTGGTGTTTGCTGTCTTACAATGAGTGAGTGTAATGGGAATCATTTGAGTGCACTGTGTGTGTATCTCATAAACTACTCACTGGTAAATCAGTGTTCCTGGCAACCATTGTAGTATTAAAACAAAAGAACACAGCAAGCAAATCATAGAAAAGGTTATTAAGAAGTATAAGTCGGGATGGATACGCATCCGTTGTTTCTTGAATTCATGAAAAGGCTTTAGTAGGGTGGCAAACAGACAGCCACAGTTGAAGAGACATCATATCAAGGCTCAATTATAGATTTTATCATTTAATGGAAGAACGTTTGTTGGATCTCTGTCTGATGGTTTTTGGCCATCAGACAAGATTCTGTAGTTGAAGGCCAACAAACAATATAGGGACATTTCTCAAAGCCAATTTGATCTCATATGCAAGAGAACTACTGCTTCAGATAACCTTTTTAACCCCAGCAAGACAATAACCTGAAGCTACACAGATATTTGTAACTAATTTGGATTTTTTTTAAAGCCAACATTTATTGATTATGACCAATTTGCAAAATTAATTAGAAGTGCATATCATCTAAGGAGGTAAATGTATTTAATAGGCAAGTGTTGTAGTCCACCAGGTATGCAGTATACAAACATACAACAAACCCGAACTCTTCTTTTCATAATGAAATAAAGTGATAATTTTATGTATTAATGTGTTTTCATTGTCTGTAAATACAAAAAGTAATTGTTTAAAAGTGAAAGTAGCTCATTGTTTAAAACAAACAGTGCAAATTTAATTAGAACAAAAAAAGGTAGTTAAATCGAACTATTAATGTATACAGACCTACCAACCAAGTATTTTTTTTTTTTTTATATTTAATACAGTTTGGTTAAATTGTTTCTTTTCAGAGAATACATTCTAAGACAAAATCATGTAATCTGTTTTTACACATTTGATTAAAATCCAACTCTTTTCTTTATTTTTTTACATTTTAAGGGAAAAAAATAATCAAGGTTAATGTGTTGTATTAAAACTAGAATTTCAGCTCTTTATTTATGTTGTGTGCTTGAATTTTTTGCATGGAATGTATTATTGCTTATGAATATTTCATAAAAATCATTAAATTAGTTCACACTCCTCTGGCGACTCTCCTCATGATGACGTTCCAGCAAGTTGTGCAAGTTCTCCCCCTGCTGGCGTAAATGAGAAAGCCTCAGAGTTTTTTGGGGGTTAAAATAGATTCAAGAATCAAAGACTTTATTGTCGTGTGCACAATAGAGAAACAAGTTTCCTTGTACAATGAAATTCTTTCTTTGCTTCTCGCCAAGTATGCCTTACAGAGGAAAAAAAAGGTTATATTTAAACAAATTTAAAAAAGATTTAAAAAAATGTACATCGAGTTGCAAAATAAGGGAAGTAATTTCAGTGCTTTTGAGCATCTCTGTGCCCTGATTGGTAGAGCAGATACTGTATCAGCTTTGTGGGGAGGTGAAGGTCAGGAATCCCACGGAGAAGGTCAGGAATCCCACCCAGCCTCTGCTTGCCAACAGTTTTCCTGATGTGTAGTCGACATAACTTCTTCGGAGAAGACACTCCTGGGTTAAATTAAAGAGAGGGTTTTATTATTTGCTTCTTTTGCACCAGCACCCCCAAAATAACAACCATCTCTGCCAGCCCATTCTGTAACTGTGATCTGAATACCTTCTGCTCCTCTCAGCAGTCGCCCCACTCGGCTGCTGGGTGGATCCGTGTCCAGTGGCAGCTTGCCCTCTGAGTTGACCCGCAGGCCTTCTGCTCCGTGATCCAGCAGGACAGAAACCAACTCCAGGCTGGACAGACGTGCGGCGATGTGCAGGGGAGAGTCACCAGAACCGCTCCTGTTCACATCAGCACCTGTATTTGGGGAGAGGTTAAAATAGTTTACTATACTTCAAAGGGGTTTTTGATGCTATCTAATATTTTCCACGTGCTTGTTCAGTCATGCGAATGCAATTTCTATAAGCTTGTCTTCAACCAAGATTTCGTCTTTGCACTCTTCCACTGAGATCAGATTTGTGTATTGCACTGCTCGAGCCCCGATGTGCCTATAGCTCCTTCTCTCTAAGCTGTGGATCTCTGCAATTCCTCCAGACTCCCCATTAAACTACTTCTATAACAATGCTGGTGTTTGTCGAGCTGTCGGTTCAGATGACAAAATTTAACAGTGATCTGTGATGCATTCGAACTGCAGGATCGTCTTTTAACCTCTCTGCAACTTCCTACGTCTACGTTTCCTTGTCTTCATGATGCTTTTTGTTTTCAGCTGTTGTCTAACTAACTAACGTTAGAGAAAAGCTTTATTATATTTTATTTATTTCATACAGGGGCGTCAGAATTAACTTGGAGATGAACGCATATCACACTTTTTAGATCATTCCTTCATTTTATTGTCCAAACTTCCTGTTCGATTCAGGTAAGTAACTGTCTATTGGAGCTTAAGTGCAGATAATTTTCATAATTCTCAAAGAGGCAGGTTAGAGACATTGAAAATGTCTGATTTAAATGAAGCAAACTTTTTTTTTTCCATTCATTCATTTAAAGTTTGCAACTTATTGCTTGTCACCATCAGTCTAACACCTCGGTTAATGTTTGTGAGGACAAAATGTGAAACCCGACCCCTGCTTACCGAGCTGAAGAAGTTTCTTCACACATCTCAGTTGCTGATTGGAACAGGCGACAAGAAGGGGAGATCCTACCACATCAACATGCTGATCAACATCTACACTGTACCGAACAAGCACCTCAATGCATTCAGGGTGACCTGGGGGAGCAACGAGGGCCGTCAAAAAGAAAACCGATGCTTACATTTCTGTATTAATTACATCTCTCTCTTTCTCTCTCTCTCTTTGAGGATTTCTGTTAACACTGACTAAGTCAAGCTGAAAACATGCATGCACACGCTGTGGAATGTGACCTCTAACCCTTGGCTGCAGCCCAGTGGATTGGGGAACTGGAAAACCTGTTGCCTCGTGGGTTTGCTATATGCTCAAGAAGCAGATGAACGTAAGCCACTCGACCCCTGGCACAAGCTCCCGTTAACGCGGTGTGTCCATCCACAGTTGTGCCATTGACCTGCGGTCGGAAAAACGACAAGGCGTCACGCCTGGTGTTATTTTGCGTGCTGATAGGTAGAGTTTGCATGCAGTGTTGGTATGTTTCTTTGGTTAATTAATCACTCATTTCAATCATCTTCAGGTTACACACCTAGCAATAATTAAATGTTGTCACATGCAGGAATTACAAATGTAATGGAAGACAATCTTACAAAGTTTTTCATAATAGTGACTTCTGTTTTTTCTCATTCACATCATTTATGGATCGCTTACATAGGCGCCCTTTTCCAGCAGAAGCTTGGCAGTTTGCGTGGCCTTCCAGGCATGCTGCATGAAGTGGTGCGACCTGGTCCAGCGTGCTAAGATTTACGCACATTCCCTGAACGCACCGGGACACATGAAATGGTTTTAAGACAGTGGATGAATAAAATGTAACACAAAAAAATGTGTATGACTATGATGAACTTTTTTTGTCAACATTGGAATGTTTTGCGATAGATTAACATTAAGTAGTTCACATTTGTACACACCCATTTACTTTCAATTATCTACATTTTTACGTTAGAGGTATAGGAGAGGATCTTTTCAGTAGAAAAGTTTCAATGGAAAATCCCGTAAAATGACAGCCAATCAAAAACGACCGGTGGTGAAAAATAACTGGCTGTCCACGGGAAATAAAATTTACGGGATGACGTAAATCACTAATATCCCCACCCACCTGTACAACCGGCGCTCATGTTTGAATGTAAACAGACTCCTATATAGGAGAGGATCTTCAGCTCATTCTGATTTTCGCAACACTGCGCATGCGCCACCTCCTCTCCAGTAACGCCCCCTAAATCGGGAGCGCGCACGTCCTCAGCACGTGCAGTCTGTTTACATCTGCGGGACCACAACCTCTGGCGCCGCATCGGACTTATTACAAGATTGATTGCTTTTACAGCAATGAATTAGCTACAAAAATGTTATTTGTTTAGGAAAACGCTTGTACAAGAACATTTGACAGTAATTAATGATTATCAGTGATAAATAATCGTCATTGGATAGTAATTCCACATAAAGGCTGCACAGCTAGCGTTTTCTGACAGACAAACACTTGTGTCAAATCGACACAAATCCTTCTAAATGAGCAGGTATAAGCACGTTACCTGTCTAGCAGAAACTCCGCGAAGAGTTGATCGGTTTTGAATCCCTTTTAGGCTTTCAATACCGCACAAAGCAGTAGTCTCCGAGACAAACTCGTGTTTTGTTCATCTCTGCAGCCGTCTTTGTTTTTTTCTCAGCGACTTCAAACACGGTTTTTGTCTTGCGAGCTTCCATTTTCGCTGCCGTACGGGGAGAACCTCTCTTCAATGGTGAATGATGCGTCTTTTCCGTCCGGTTTTACTTCCTAAATAATCTGCGCATGCTCAAATTCAAACATGAGCGCGCGTTGTACGGGTCGGCTGGTATACGTCATCGCGTAAATTGTATTTCCGCATTGACAGCCAGTTATTTTTCACCACCGGTCGTTTTTGATTGGCTGTCATTTTCAATGGGATTTTCCATTGACATTTTTCTACTGAAAAGATCCTCTCCCATACCTTTAAACTCCACTACTACCGAGTGAATTTCAGAAGCTGGGTTCCACAATTTTTTAAAATCTGGCTCTTCCTTGAAGGCCTTAGATGTTTGTTAGCTAATATTAGTGAACAAACAATACAATTAAAGCAAAGCATTGAAACAATAAGTCAATAAGGTAAAACGATAATTCTGGGTAAGGATCAAAGATCCACAGCTCAAATAGAAAAATCTGGTAACACGACATGTATGGAAGAGCTGGAATAAGAGAACTGTTTTTCAAAGACAGTCGGGCACAGAACAAGCAATGACTTTTCTGTTGAAGTGCCTTGAGATGACGTTGTGAATTGTCGCTCTATATATGTACTGAACTGAATTGAAACTCCATGTAGGGTAAAAGCTAACATGTATAAGGATGTACGCATAGAACCAAAATAGATCTATTTCACTTACTTAAAAACCCTTATGGAAACCCTTTTGGAGGAAAACAAACAGTGCACCTTAACCTGATCAACAAGCCCCACAGGGTCATGTGCTGGTGGCTGAATTATGCTATGGGAATGTTTCTAATCAGCAGGGACATTGAATCTGTTCAGTGTTTTTGGAAAGAGTTACAGAGACAGATACAAGGAAGGTGGGGGGACCTTTAAAAGAGACAAAAAACATTGGATCAGTAACAAGACAACTTGGAAACTTTGAGTCTTTGGATGTGCAAAGAGATATTGCTGCAACATGCACGTTTAATTGCAGAGAATGTGGTTTTGCAAGGTGTTGATTCAGAAAGACAAAGTAAAAAAATAAAATACAAAACACACAACAATTCTTTCTTTTGGTACAAATCTTGAAAACTAGTGTAACACTAGTTTGTGTCAGTCTCCCAGAGGAATAGCCAGTCATTTCTGGAATGTTTCTGTTACATAAAAAACTAAAAAGCGTCAAAAACAAAAAACTTTAAAGCTGCTCTGCTTTACTGGAAACTAACGTCGTGAAATGTGACAATCTCAGCCAGCAGAATCTGATCATTATGTGAGTGTTCAAACTTCAGCAGTTATTTACACTTTACCTGAGCGATGAGTCTTTGCAGGCTCACAAGACGTCCATTGAGTGCAGCGTCATGAATCAGAGACCAATCGGATTCAACATCTTTATGTAAAAGGTAGAAATGTCTTAAACGGTGAATATGATCCCTGTAATGCCAAGTGAGACTTTTAAACTCACCACTCATCAAAGAGTTGAAGAAATAAACACCTGCCGCCCCTGGACATGCTTTTCTTTGCTGAGCCTCGTTGTTTCCAGTAGACATACTTCACCTGTTTTACACTCATGGTTCCCCCATTTTCAAGCTGGAGAGTGTGTTGTCCTATTTTAGGAGCCGTCCTCTGTGATTTCTTGCTATTTCCTTCCTGCAGAAGGGGAATCATCTGACTCTGATGACTCGGATCCAACCAATGAGGATGGAGACAGACAACGTAAAACCAGTTAGTAATATTTGATTGAAATTTGACACCGCACCAGGCAAGAGACATGATTACTTTCCACTCTTGTGTCTCACATAAAGATTATGGAGATCAGTTTAGGCGAGTAAAAATGTTAATCTACACATTTGTATTTGTTTGTTTGTTTATTATTTTTGTTTTCTGATACCAAATGGATTTCCCGTGTAATGCATTTCAAAAGGTAACTTGCATTTGCGTACTAAGTGTACTATATTTTGGGGTCAAACCAACTGAATCTCTGACCTTAAAGCAACACATACCAAGATATTTGTAATCTCCCATTACATTCAGTGATCTTCCTATTTAATGTTTCTATTTTTTGGTGAGGAAACCTAAGTAATTCAGCAATAACGACTAGTTTAGAGCTGCGTAGTTATTGGTTAGGACTCATAGTAACAACAGTTTAAATTGTATTTTAACAATACAGAATATTTTAACCACTATTACCCAAAATACTACCTATTCAAGCATACTTTCCAGACATTGTGTCATCATATAGTTTCCAATTTGAAGGTACATCTGGTCAGGTAATTCTTAAAACCGTTATTTTGATCATTAAACGTTACAGTTCTTACATTTAATGGCTACAGCACTTCAATAATATATCCTAGGTTACACTTAATCAACTAAGTAGGCACTGTCGAACAAATTCATGACCAGTTTATTAAACAATTTAAGTCCCATTTAAACTGACTTTAAAAAGCGAGAGCAGAAAGTTGCATGAGGTTTATTTGCCACAACAAAAATATAAATACTTGCTTGAGTAATTTACAATATTTTTTTGTAAGACAATTGCAAATGTATTTTGTTTGTTTGTTGGTTTTATGTAAACACTTAAAAAAATAAATTTAGCAGATCTTTGATCAACTTAGCTCTTTATTTTGTTGATACAACAACAATAAAAACACATTGTGATCCTGAATAGAAGTAGTTTTTTTAAATATATTTCTTTAAATCAATTTGTGAAAATAGAGAACTCAAAAGCATCTGAGGAATGTTGACACTGGGGGTCCGACAAAGCTTCAATCAAGTTCTGCATAATGTCTGATATTTATATCATCGATATGACCCCAAGCAAGCTAAAATACACAAATTGACTTTAAGTTATGGGATGCATTGCAGCTCTGCTCAAACCTAGTCTAACTATTCTTAGTACCAAGTGCTGGGAACCTGTTCAACACATGGGGGAGCCAAATCCTTATTGACTGCATGAAAACAGCAGAAAATACTATGTATCCAATATTCCAAAGACCCCCTGAGTGTCTGCCCATATGGTTCAGATCAAAAACCATCTCTGGTTATCGCAATATCTGAGTTCAAAATGAGACTATAATAAACGACCTGGATTGGATTCTGCTGGCTTTTCATTTCCAGCTGCAATTCATTCCTGTGCTGAATGTCAATTATAATTTTTCTCAGTTCAAATGACCTTCTGCCGTGTTTATATGCCCCACAGATGACGGTGGCCAAGAAGCAAAAACACAAAGAGAGAAAAAGAAAAGAAAATATCCTTGATTTCTCATCTAGTATGAAAATACCGGTGTATGAGCTGCAAAGTTACAGGTAAATTAAAAGATATTAATATGCATACCAAAAGAAATAATAATAAAAATAGAATAGATCAAAGATCCCATAAAAAAATATACAGCAATAAATAAATTGCAGATTTGAAAAATTGAAACTGTGTCCCAGCACCTGCTCTCACTTGCCTTTCTATTGAATATATCTGTCTCTTAGTGTCAACTAAGAACCATCAAGTACTTATAAGAGTTGGTTATGTCAGTGTTGGGCAGTTTTTTATGGCGATTCTGCACCACTAAATTCATCCCAACTAAAATTATAATCACAATATTTAACAGTAACATTGAAAGTCACATGCACTCCCTATTGTAACACAGTTTATATTTGCTTCATAAAAAATTCAAGTTTAATTGTTTCAATTACTCAGTGGTTGCTTACTCTAGATTAGGACACAGCAGATTGCAAACTCCGACATCTGCACTAGCTGGGAGCCTCTGTTTTATTAGTGTATATAGGCCAGCAGAGGGTGAGTGATCAGACCGAATCAATAGTATAAATGTTTTCCTCCGGGTTTTGTTAATCTCTGGCAGCAGGCTACAAACTGGCCCCTCAATTAACTCTGTGCCATGTCAGGGTATGGATTAGAATACAATTTTAGCAACTGTATGAATGCCCTCTCTGTTGTACTCAATCTTTGAAGGTCCCTGATGCTGTGTTTTGGATCTCCAGCCAAGTGAGCCGTTCCAGCAGCTGACGTCTGTTGGATCAGGACCGACTGGGTTTGTCTGATACCCAAATGCAGGGGAAAGCTGACCTTAGCTGGCAACGAGCAGCCAATGTTTACATTTAATCAAGAAAATGGAAACTAATTTGACTTAAATGGGTTCAATTCGGGACTATTTGTTGCGCACTTTGACTTCGGATGATGAACATGCACAGGTGCAATACTCACATTGCTATTGATCTGAACAACTGTGCAGCATGAGAATGAAAAACGTATTTATGGTGCATTGGGTGCATTTATGTATACTTCCCTTGCTTTTGCAGACGTCAATATATCAGCAGATTCTTCTTTACACATATGACAGTTGCACATGACCAAAAATCCCATGCATAATTATCACATGTTGGCCCAGTTCTTATCTAGTTTTAGGAGAGAATCTACTAAATTCATGTCCCTTTATATTGTTTCTGAACTTTAACACCAAGAGTTAAATATTTTTTTAAAAAGAAGCACTTTTCAGTATGTCGTTTCAAATTATACATAAGAAGTTAAAGGCAGCAGAACAAGAATTAGTCTGTCACACAAAATATTGGCTGCTATCAGGCTCTGTTACACGGAGTGAACGATGAGCCCATGGATGCTCATTTACACACTGAGGCCAACACGAGTGGCAGATTCTTTGCCACACTGTAAAAACTGCTGGGTTATTTCTTTAACCCAAATGTTTGTTTAAAGCTGCTGAGACAGAAAAACTAAAACCACCCAAATGGCTTTTTTGAGTTTTGCAGAGTGAACGTTCTGCCTAAAATGTAGCTGGTCGTTGGATTCAGGAAGAGAAAAATGAACATCATTCCAGGTGCGATCAACAGGCCCAGTGTTTAGTGGGTCTCAATTTTCAGTTTTTCTTAGAGTGGAACTGGAGGATGATTGGATCTGGTGGGCAAACACCAAGCAGCCGTGGAAAGGGGGTGGGGCAGAGACTTTTTAACCTAAGCCTCCTCAGGGGAGAATATTTTCCACAAAAGAAGCTTTTAGCTTTTTACCACCCTCCACTGAGAGTTCACCAATCTAATTTGTGTGTCCAGGGTTTACCAGTTTCAGCCTCAGAAAACAGTCCTGCAAATATGTTTCAAGGACGCGAAAAAACAGATTAGCTGACTGGTTGTTTGCATCTTTTTACTTGATTTTATATTTTAGACTATAATATTCTGTGTATATATTTTATACGTCTGAGCAGCATGAATCTTGTTAGTCGATAAATATATTATAAAGACAACAAAAATTCCTCATCCTAAAGCGAAAACATGAAACTAGCACACAGACTTTCTTACACGGCCCAAGAACGTGCTTTGCAACTCATAACAATCAAAACCAAACACAGTATTTTGTATCAAACTCATAACCCAAACATTTTGTGTTGAATCAACCCAATCCTGTTCCACATTTTATTTTAATCTGGCAGTTTTAAGAGTTTATTAACAAAAGAACAGTTAGTTCCTAACAAGAGTAATGGAGGTGAGTCTGTGCTTGATTTACAGCCTTCACATACCAAACATATATTTTGCAAAATAATTCAATTATAAATGTTTATCTTACTAATAATCAGCAGTTCTCAATTTTAAATCTAAAGTTGAAATGAGAAGTCACATAATTGTTAAAAAAAATTACATCTGTGTTTATTTTAATCTTATTATGAGCGGATATTAGCTTTCAACATTTTTAGGAGCATTAAAGCACCATCTGATAATAGAAAGACTATGGCATAACTGCAAACCTACCAAGGTTTGGTCGCCAACTTTAACTGACAACCTGGGCAAGAAAAAAAGAAAAATCTGAGCCAAGATAACATGAAGAGCAACAGAGATATGTGGGAAATTTTTTGAGAAATGATAGTTTTGCTAATTGATTTTCTGAACCGGTGATCCTAGGCTCTCAAATTGTGCCCCTTATAAAGGTTAATGGGGGGGAACTAAAAACCACTACGACTACGACAGTGAAGATGCCATGAAAATGCCTTTCTTCAAGAGCGACTGGAAGCTGGTCAGAACCGATGAAGCTATGTGATTGGGCCAGAGGTAAACCTTTCAGCAGTATAACACTAATCCAGGGGTCTCTGACCCTTGTCCTTGAGATCTACAGTCCGGCAGGTTTTAGATGCATCTCTGCTCCAACACGGCTGCATCAAACGATTCAGCAGCCATCAAGTTTATCAAAAGCCTGTTGACAAGCCATTGATTTGATTCAGGTGTGTTGTTGCAGGGTTGCATCTAATATGGGCAGAATGGTACCTGTGGAGGACTGGGGTTTGAGACCCCCCATAGAGTAACGCAGGAAGGTTTAGATTACCTGATTGCTCTGTGTTAGAATGGCCAAGGCCTAGAGTGTCACGCAGCAGTGTAATGCTGTGGACCCAAATGCAGAGTTGGAGACACCATTTGATAATAAAGAAGATTTATTGCATAGTTGTACATGGATTACAGACCAGGACATCACCAAACAGAGGATATGGCAAGGTGTGAAGGGACAGCAAGCAGTGGAGTCGACATGGAGCAAAGGGAACTCTGAGGGAAACAAAGAGCAACGAGGAGGATGGCGGGGAGTGACAATGAGGAGCAGAATGTGGAGACTGACACAGAGCAAGGGGAGAACATAATGGGAGGATCAAGTGGTGAGTAGCATGAGAAACCAGCTATATATGGTGGGAGGGTGAGTAGTGGAACAAAGAAAATTATTGATTACGTAATAGATGACAGCTGTGTGTGTGTGTGTGATCGTGGGGAAAGTCGACTGAGGGAGAGAGGAAGATAAAGAGAGAGAGTGCACAGGAAACAGGAGGGGAGTGCAATCAACAGAAAATTGTTAATAATATAATAATAATAATGAAAACAGAACTACTAGACATACAATGTAGGGCACCGAAAAAAAATTGTTAAATTAAGGACAAAAACATGACATCTACAAAATTTAACGTCTGCATGCATGTACTGTACCCCTGCCTCTCGCCCATTGCAAGCTGGAGATAGGCACCAGTAGACCCCCGCGACCTCTCAAGGATAAGCGGGTTAGATAATGGATGGATGGATGTAAGTACTGAAACTGGTTATGCGAAAGGTTTTTTGTGTTAAAGAGTGTTTTCTCTCCAATGTCTCCGCATCAGTATGAGGGACTGCTTTAAAGTCAACGACACAACTCAAAACTTTAATTTCACGGTGTTGACCCCGGAGGAGTGATTGGCATCTTTTTAAACTGGTTTGTGTATCATGTGTTTATGATTGGAATGAAGTTGATTTTCTCGTAAAGTGCCTCGAGACAAACCTGTGTTGTAAATTGAATTGAAAATCTAAAGTTGGGTTGACTATTGCCAATTACTTTACCCTCAGATTTTGCCATGAATGAACACAGCCATGGAAGGCTAAGCATAATCAGTCTCCTTTCTTACAATAGCTCTTTGTCGGCCTGTTGCATCGTGCTCAAGAGTTAAGCTACAACTTCAGGGATTAAACAGAAGCACATGATGACTCAACCCCGTGATCTGTCAGGGAGAGCTGCCTCATTGACTCATTCATTTCCTTTTGCCTTCTCTTTTCCTTTCCTTTTCTTCTTCCTTCTCCTCTGATCACAATCTCCTTCTCCTCTGCATCGCCCGGCAGTCAGTGATGGCCTCCCCGCGGCTGGAGACGTTCTGCTGCCCGAACCGGGACGCTGCGACGGAGTTGGCAGTCTCCTTCCAGCCCGTCCTGTTTGGGGCTCTGAGTCTGGGCAGCTCCGTTCTGAGCCTCATATTCGCTGTTCTGCAAGTCCTGCCCAAGCGCAAAGGATACAGGAGACTGGGACAGTATCCTCTGCCCAGGCCCACCTCCTCCTCCAGAATATTGTTCATCATCACTATATGTGACATACTGGGATGCACAGGTAAACAAATCAGTCAGTAAAAGCAGCTGACTTTTATTGTTTTCTTTGCTTTTGAAACGCTGAGGGTGAAAGTAATGGGGAAGGAATTTGTCTTTCATAGCGTGGCTCTGGGTTTGATTACGCACATGAACAGTTTCCTTTTAACCCTTTAATTGCACAACCAAAAAAAAAAAGAACATTCAAATACTTTTTCTATCTCCTCTATATAATGTTTAACGTAGACCAATAAGGCAAGTTAAAAAAACTATCCACTAGTAGATTTGTTTGTGATTGGTAATTTAATATTTTTGTTAAAAATCAGTTATGATAAACAAAAACAAAACAAACAAAAAAAACAAAAGAAACCAAAGATTTACATTAAAATGTAAGCTCCTTTCTGAGGTTAAAAACTAAAAGGAACAGAGTTTTTCATTAAAGTTTGATTCTATTGAATATTATTCGACATTTGTTTAATACTTTAAAATGTACATGAACAAAGTTACTGGCAAAAACTACCGAAATGCAAAAAAAGTTTTAAAAATTGTTTGTGTAATCTACATAATTAAAGTTACTCCAAAAACATTTTTTTTTCAACCATCACTCAATTGCTAGGAAGCAATTTTTGTTTTTCACCAAATAACTTTTATTGCTTAACAAAAGCATGTAAAACTAAAACAAATAAAATAAAGTTGTTCAAATGATTTGAAATAAATGTAAACAATGTATATAAATAAAATATTTCAGATAGATTTTAAACTACTGTTGGGTTAGGGGGGAGGAGGGGGGGGTAATTTAGGTGAAGGATTTCATGAGGAAAGAAAGTAGGATTGGATTGATTAAAAGTTGTTGTTTTATTTTTTTCATATATTGAGATTATTTCAAATCACGTTTCAACCTCTGCTGGAAAACGTGTGAGATCTTACAAAAATGTGAGAAATGATAAACTTACACAAACTGTAAACATAAACATAAATTCAATTTTTATTTCAATTCATTAAATCAAAAAAAGGGAGAGGACCATTCTTTCTTGTTTTGGTTATAAAAAAAGTTATAATTGAATAAAGTATATAATTGTATTGTTCACCTTGTCATGGTAAAATACTTTTACTTTAAGAGCATCTTAGTGTTTATTGCTGTGAATGTCAGCAGTTTGCCTCTAATGAGATCCAACTGTTTGGTTCTTTGCTAGATTTCAGTCAGACTACACAGCCGCATATATATATATATATATATATATATATATATATATATATATATATATATATATATATATATATTACCCTTTCTATGAATTTGAGATGTGCATTTGCCTCTGAGGTAAATAAAAGACTGATTCAGAAACTGTATTTTGCATTTGTTCACTGGAAGGAAATATCCTGCCTTCCAATGCTGTATCTAAAATGCTTGTGAGATTCTGCTTTCTATGTATTTGTAATAGTTTATGTACTTCTGTTAATCATTTCATTTTACGGGCAGCCGAACCCACCTGCTACTCTTCTGTATTATTGGTACCTGTTGTGGAAATTCCATGCGCATATTGCATGCAGTCGGAAATGCAATAAAAGTAGACTTTCCTATTGCCATCATAGATATAAACATTATTAGGTTTCCATCAGGTCAGATTTACAGACACTCCCTGCAGAGTTGCTGAGTAGCTTCAGACTGCAAACCCCAGCAGAAAAAAAAGACAACAGTTCCCCATATGAACAAAATGAAGACAATTTCATTTAAAGGGATATAAAAAGTGAAACATAAAGAACAAGAACAATGAGCTGAATATTTCACACGGCAATCGTGGATGATGCTTTACAGAAATAATTTTGCTGCTGTATAATGATGATGCAGGATTTTTGATTGTAGATGCTATGATCCCATGAAAAAACTGCTTCCTTTTCCGGATTACTCATAGGGTTTACTTACTTTTTAATCCTAGAGAAAACTTGGATGAGTCAGACTCTATTATTGGAACAAAAATTTGACCAACTCCAGCCCAGACATAAATATAATCAGAAAACAGCTGTACTCTTGGGTGAGGAAATATATATATACATATATATATATAAATTATATACTAAAAACTATTATATTATATAAATTATAAATGTGTATATATAAATTATATATAAAATGTTAAATGTATAACCCTCTTTTGTAAGTCGTTTTGAATAAAAGCGTACATTAAATGCATAAATGTAAACATAAATCTGCTTTTTATAGAGTAACACAAATATATACAAATATTTTAGCCTCTTTATAAGTCGAGCCATCCATCTGCCGTCTGCTTACAGGCTAGTCGTCCAAAAGTGTTGGAGAAAATTGTTTTTTAATCAAACCTGAAATCTTAAAATCCAAAATAGGTTTTGCTTATGTAATATTACTAAACCAGTTTAACTCTTGGATAAAGTAGATCATATATAGAGATCAATAACATGTTCTGAACAAGATTAAGTCCAACTCCAGTCTGTGATATTATACAACCCGTTCAAAAAGTTCCTATAAAGATATAAATAACTTTAAAAGTGACTTTTAAACTGAATGTAACATTAGTTGTATATAAAATAATACATTTTTAAGGCTTGCTTAAAAAAAAAAGACAAAGGCTCAATCCAAGGCTTTCATCCAAAAGTCAGGAATCTCTCATGTGACTAATAAACTGATTAATCAAATTTTTTTTTTACAGTTTTTTTTTTTTTTATGCAGCCTTATTCTGGAATCACAAATTGGTCTTTAATTATGGATGAGTTTCCCACCTTAAAATATGAGTGCTAATACTTAGATTTTACACCAGGAGACTCTTAGACCAACCCTGCCTTCATGTTTTCCGAGGAACAGCAGCTCTGATGCTTGAACTGTTCGCTCATCGCCGTTCCTGGTGAGAAGATAAGCAGGTGAAGTCATCTGTTTCCGCACCCTGGTGAGAACAGCTTGAAGCGCCCAGACGAAACACGGAAACAGCGTGCAGTCTGCATTTTCGTAAAGTTTCCAGGAGACCTCTTTAGTTTTTCCAGTTTCGTGAAAGAAATGGAAACACCCTAATAAAACACACCTGCCGAAAGCACGTGTTTCCATGATGTTAAGCTACCATTAAAAGGACTCCCTGACTGAGAGTAATTAATTCAAGCACTAAACCATAACAGCGAAGAAAAGTAAACGCGTGTTTAAATCCATAATTAAAGCCAGGTACATTCCACATGTCCTGTCCTCTTTCAGTTCATGACCCAAGATCATGTGAATCTCTCTGTTTCAGGAATTATCGTCCGATCTTCTGTTTGGCTTGGCCTGCCAGGCCTCGTTGAAGGTATCTCGGTGACAAACAACACTGACGTGTTCCCAGAAGCCTTCTGCGTTGGCAGCGCAGTAAGTGTCTTCTTAGAAGATCGTGTGTGGTTCAGTAGTTTAGTTTATACCTCAGCGACACATCATGTCTTGACTTTATGACTGAAAGATTATAAGATAGTCGTTTTTTTTAATGATGACGTAACATTTTGGAAAATTTAGATATCACGGAGGTCGTTTGCTCAAATCAGTGATCAGTTAGTAGCTGAGAGTACATTTTCTGTCTCAGTGTGTATTTTGTTCCCAGCTGCCATGAGATTCCAATGATTGACTAGCCTTGAGTTAAAATACTTATATTTTAAAGGATTTGCATCAAGTTATAGAATAAACGTTTTAGCTGCTTAAAAAATACATCATATTAAAGATAGTTAGTAAACCGTAGTTGCTATTGTTCATTATAGTTACTAAATAAAATTGAATCCAGGTTGCATATCACCCAGTCTGGTAATCTATAAAAATCAATAAGTAGGATGAATTTTTGACTTTCCATTGAGCATACTCTATTTCATATTTAAACGAAAACCACCTAGAGATGTTATTTAGAAACGTGCAGGTATGAGATTATTAAAAAAGATCAAACAGTACAACTAATCAGTGGTACAAAAAAATAATGTTATTATTATATTAAGGATTCCTTTACCTCTAAGAAAAACTGTAAGGTTAATAAGTGAATCTTCAAACAAGGATGTAGGCACATCGCAAGAGGAACACAAATGTGTTCTTTTAGTAGCATAAGGGTCTCTTTAAAGGGACCTAGAGAAGAGCAGTTACACGAAAATTCAGTTTGGTGGCGGGAAGACCCCCCCCCCCAAATAACAATGTCAATAATTAATTTTATTCATTAATTAATTTTTGTGCTACTACATACCATTATAACAAGTGGATGTGAGATAGGTAATTAGTTGGGCTCACCTAAGGCTGCAGTAAAGTTACTTGCAGTGTTAACTTAATAACACCTGTTGTGCTGTTTTAGTTTTTCATTGTGGAGGTCAATGTTTTTAGGGATGGAGATGTTTTTTTTTTTATAAACAATGAAATGTGTTCCTCCCGCGATTAACAGAAAAATGTTAAAGCAACAAGTATGGTTGGGGCGGGGCCTGGGAAAGATTGAGAAAACTAATTCTCAGCATTTAAGTGTAAAGAAGTAAAACCACATAAACTTTAAAAGGGACAATTTTAAGAATTCTGATACTGTTCCTTTTTGAAAAAAAAACAAAAAAACATTGCATGATTGGCCAATGCCTGTTTGTCCCGAAATACAGTGGATTCTGAATGTATTGGTTTTTAAAACCATGATCTCTGCTCACAACCATCTTTTTAAATGTGTTGCAGATGTGGATCCAGTTGTTTTTTAGTGCTTCTTTTTGGTGGACCTTCTGTTACGCCGTGGATGTCTTCCTGGTGGTGAAAACTTCTGCAGGGATCAGGTAGTTTAAGTTGAAAGACAGGATGAAGCAAAAAGATTAACCTAAATCTGAGAGGAAGCCATTTAGAAATATCCAAATGTGTCAAATTTTCTGTCCCTCTTTTGCTGCTTGTGAGGAGGTGCTTGTTAATGGCCGTCCTTGTTCCTCCCATGGATGCTTGCCTCTGCTGTGAAAGGAGTGTGTTTGTTTTTTTGCAAGAGAAGAAGAGAAATATCATCCACAAGAAACCGATCTGCAGTTTGTGCTGTGAGTCAATCTCATGACTTTGTTCTCCTCCCCTCAGTACCATCATCCTCTACCACATGATTACGTGGGGTCTGGCTGTGCTGCTGTGTGTTGAAGGAGTCGCCATGCTCTACTATCCATCTATGTCTGAGTAAGCTTTTTTGTTTTCCCAATGAAAAACCCGAAGCCTCGTTTAGGGTTGTGGCTAAAAAAAACAACAAAAAAAAACATTGAGAATTGTTAATCCAATATTCTACCTATCCAGGAGAATAGTAAAATTACATTTCAGAGGTTGATTTATGTATCTGTTTTCATATTAGCCCCTTTTTCAAAGGTGGGTCTTCTTGGATCTTTTATCTGCTTTTAATCCAGTTAAACATAGTGTTTTATCACACAGATTAAGACATTACTCTTTAGGGTTTAGTTTCTGTAATTTAAACAATGTATAAATGTAAAAATAAATGTTATACTGTTATGTAATAAATGCAAGTAGATAAATTATCTGTTTTAAACTAAGACTTGTATAGAAGCCTTTTGAATAAGAGTTCTAATGTATTCAGCTTCTTTCTTCTTAAGCACCTGCAATCTTTTTCAAAACATATGATCTTTTTGGATTGTTTTGTTGTATTTGAGAGTAGGCTTATTAAAAATAAAAAAAAGCGAAATGTAAATCTGACAGGGGGTTAAATACATGTGGGCCAAACTGTGTTGATGTTTAAATTACCTTGATTCAAGTCCCTAATGACAAGATGCTCTTTTGAGTTGAGTCTTAGGAAACTGAGTTATGCTTTGACAGCTTAATATTGCTTCATTTCACGTGTTGCATTTAGAGTTGCTATGGGTCAGACTGCTCCTGTCAACGGCTAATCTGGAAACTCTCTTTTTTTTGTGGGTTTACTGGAATCGACTTTTAGCTGTGGTTTTTATCCAATTCTATTTAATTTTAATTCAAATGTCTTTATTTCAATTTCATTTTAGTTTACAGCGAACAATACTGAGATTTGTGTTGCTTTGGAGGCAGACGCCTGCTGAAAGCATGCCAGATTAAATGCAGCTTCTTAAATGTAAGGTTTTTGATTTTATTTGTTGCTGAATAAATTATGCACCTTCTCTTTGTTCAGCTGTGAACAAGGCCTCCAGCATGCAATTCCTCACTACATCACCACCTACGCCCCCATGCTGCTCGTCCTCACAGCCAACCCCGTGTTCTTCAGCCGGACCGTCTCGGCAGGTCAGTTCATTCACCGTCAATTCGCTCTTGCAAACATGACAGCGCGTCACAGATATATGTGCGACAACAAGCAATGAAGAACACCTTGTGATCTCTCCTCCACAGTCACATCGTTACTAAAAAGTCGGCAAGGGATCTATACAGAAAATGAGAGAAGGCTGGCCAACGAAATAAAAATACGCTTCTTTAAAATTATGCTTGTGTTCTTTGTTTGGTAAGTTACCACCCTTTACAGCTCTGCTCTGATTTTCTTCTTTGTATATGTCAATGAACATATGTCGTCCATTACTATTCAGATATATAGAATAACTTACAGTAGAATTTCGATGCACATTAATTCAGACATGTAGTTAAATTTAGATCGAATAATACACAGCTAAAATCCCGCTGTCCCAATCATTGTAATTTAGATGGACTGGATTTATTAAATCCCTTTCCAGTCATAGATCTTTCATTAGGTCTTTGTTTCCATATTGTTTCAATGACTTCTTAAAACTATTGATTAACTCAAAGTACAGTCTTCGACACTAACATTGTGTTATTTGTACAACCGTAAAAAAAACAACTGTGCAAAGGTATTTTTAGATATTTTGTCTTTTATGTTAATTTAAAATCTTTTGTAATCATTGTTTATATTGATTGGAATTTTGTGTGATGGATCTTTATCTTTTCTATATATGTATATATTATTTTTCTTGTACTTTAGCTGGGCTCCTAATATCATCAATGAGTGCCTCCTCTTCTACTTGGAGATGCAGCCAGACATCACAGACAGCAGTCTTAGAGTCGTCAGGAACGCGGCCCTGACCTCATGGTTTATCATGGTCGGCCAAACTTACACTGATAAATCCAGATGCGTCTTACTTTTTTTTCTTCTGTTTCCCTTAACTATTTTTGCTTTTTACTCTTGCAGGGCATTCTGAACCCAATGCAGGCTTTTCTCAATACGCTGGCCTTCCACGGTTGGACGGGCTTGGATGTGGACCTCAGCCCACAGCGGAGCAGAGAGCTGGCCTGGGACTCGGGCTCCAACTCGGTGCCCAACGCGGCTGGACAAAATCCAGTGGTGGGAACGACTCTGCTCTACCAGAGTCACGTCCAGGAGGTGCAGAAGAGCACGATGGAAAATGGACAGCAGCACTCCGACGCCATCAGTGTCCTCTCTGAAGGTAAATGGCTCTCCAGTGGCCCAAGCAACTCGCCGGTATATCAGGGCTGGTGATGCCGGTGAACCGAAGTACAGATGAGCATCATGTAAAGATGAACCAGAACAAACATTTCTTTTTTCTTTTTTTTTTTCGTTTTACATCAGTGTTGTTGATGATCCTAGTTATGGAACATCTTGTTTTGATCTCAACATAGTGCAGCTATAACATGAAACACCATTCCCTGGAGATTGTCTGTAAATAATGATCTGAAGTGGATAAAACACTATTTGTTCATTGTTTGTTCATTGTGTAATTCAATCAGTGACATTGTGACTTTCCTTTCAGGGTTGTTGAACATCATTATTTACAGATAATTGGATGATTAGCAATGAGAGCAAAGGGGGATGATGGTAAATGTGCACATAAACAGGAGTTGGGGGGAAACGTCCCGTATCTGTAACTAATGCGGTCTAACGCGACGATCGTGTGACAAATATTTGTCAGACCTAGCTTTCTGCTCTCTTATCAGGCTTTTAACCGCAGCGATAAAATAAGATCATCTAGTCAAAGACGCAAGCAACACCTGAATGCCGCTCATTTCAAACGTTTTCAAGTTTAAGGCGTAATTGTTGAATTACACCGCAATCAGTTTTAGATATGTCATGTCTTTTATTCCAACGCCGTAGTTTTTTCTGTGCACCGTGTCTGCCACCAGTACCTCTGACATCTATTTAAAAATAAAGTTATTCTTCTAAAGGACTAATGCTTTTTTATTTATTTAGTCTTATTTCGCTTTTAAACAAACGCAGAAATACTTCAATCTGTTGCAACGTTTCTGTGTTTTTTACTACGTTTCGAGTAGGATTTACATTGTATAGCACGTTTAAGTGTTGTGTGAAGCAACAAGTAATCTGCCCCCTATTTTGTCTTGCTAGGTTCAGACTCTAGTACAGTTGAAATCCACATTTCCAGCGAGCTACTGGGGGACGTAGACGCTGACGGAGAGTCCTTGGAGAACTCTGTGAGACACTAGCTGGCCTCATCAACACTCGGACTCCCTCCCCTTTTACGTCATATCGGTTTTTACTAGTTAAATCTTGATAGTCTTAGTCAAGTGTTACAAAGACACTCTCAAACAATAGGTCCTATTCTCTTCTTAAGACCTTTTTGTCCCTCTAAACATTTTAAACTACAGTGTTGTTCAGTTTTTTTGGTTCAGCTAAGAAGCCCCAACAAGATTTCTCTTATACTGTTGCAAAACAAACCAACATTTTTTTTGTGTGTGACCCAGTTATAAACTGACCTTTTGATGGTGGACAACATTTAAACAAGCAAATTCCTCCAATTAAGTGCTTTGATCTCGTAAAGTGGATCCTATCAATAAGCCAACTGGACACTGCAATATCAATGTTTTGTATATATATTTTTCTTAAACTAAGGTTGTATTTTTAAATATTAGTCTATGTATTTATACACTGATCTATTTCATGTCGTATTAAATATGCTTTAGATTTGTAATGCGATGAGTTGTTGTGAAAGACTCAGTCAAGCTTTAGTTAATGTCAAAGTACAAATCTGGATCTGAACTAGGAAATAGCAATTAGTGAAATCTATTTTTAAATCTATTCATAATGAAATTATTGTCCAAGCACAAGACATAAAACACAGCAAGCAAAATTGAAGTACTGCCTAAGATTCAAGAAGGGTTTATCACTCTCTCAGAAATCTTTTTAAGTTTTACAGTCATTAAGAGTTCTTACAACTGATTTAAGAGGGGATATTGGAAAGAAAATGTAAATACATTTGGAAAAGCCATGACCCTGAAAATAACTGGACCAGTCAGCGTTTAACACCAGAAGCCCCACTATAAAAAATGAAAAAGTTTTGACTTTAGCTGGAAATTTTCAGTCCACGTCGTATGTTCTGGCACAGGATTTGGATGTTTTTTAGTTCAAAGCTTCCCTAGAGCCTTGTGATAGACTAACGTGTCTGCGATGTTGGCTATGGTGATACCGAGTAAAGGACATGGAAACAAATGCTCATCTAGATACGTGTACAGGGCTACACAGAAAAGACTCACCAGGTCATGTATGGAAGAAAATGATGTCCTGCAGGAACTCAAAACTAACTGTATAAATGTAAGTTAGCACACAAAAGATTTAGTGCAAACATGGGTGACATCGGGTTGTTTTGTCCTTAACTTCTTGGTTTGAGTATGGCAGTGTGCTAATAAGGCGAGGAAATGTCAGAAAAGGTTGAACGGCCAATCAAATATGGATTTGGGGTTAGAATGTTCGACTGGCTAAATGAAAAAAAAAAAAAGGCTTTTTGCCACATTTTCTTTGCGTTTTCCAAAAACTGTTAGATATGACCACTGTTGTGAAAGACAAAATGTCCTGAAGAAAACCTGTTGAATATTCATCGGCCTTTAGACTGATGAGACCAAAACTGTAAGCTGGTTTTTGCATAATGAATAAAAAGTTGAAATTCAAGCTTTAAAATATTTACATTTGCAGACAATTATGAATCGTATCATTAAAGCTTTAAGTTGGCAAATCCGGTGGATACGAACTACAGATATGGACCAAGAATGTAATTTTAAAGAACCTGGAAGAAGGCAGCTCTTGTAGTTGAAAGGTCAAAAAGGTTGGAGGAAAAAACTGAAGACACAGGCATGTTTTCAAATATCAAAATATAGTAATTTATTTGAAACGATGAATGACTTCAAAGTTTTGTCTTGGAAACATGTGACAGCACCCTTGATCAAGGTACAAGAGAGAGAGAAAATAGCTGTCACCTCATTTTTTTTGGGCTTCTTGGCATGCCAATAATAGTCCCCTCCATAAACAGACACAACCGAATTCTCAGTCTGACACAGACAATAATGGCTCTCAGAAAAGAAAAAGAAGAAAAAAAAAGTTTGCAACACCTTTTACAATCGAATCATTAAAGACATCGAAATAAAAGAAAGAAAACTAAACACTGGAGCACTTTCAACCAAAGCAGTCACAAAAAGTGCACTTCATGTCGCAGTCGCAGAAAATGCCAACAATGTGAAAAGAGATGGATAGCAAGGCAAAAAGAAAAGGAATATTCTGCAGTACTGAATCACCATCCACGTCACAGGACTTTCAAATGACCAAACTTAACCTGCCGTAAAATAACAACTTTTGTTCCCGTTAGGACTTTTTTCATGAACCAGTTGAAATGCCGTCCAAATTATTTGTTTCTAAACTCGACTATAAGTGCCACAGAGGAACTGCGAGGATGCATATCGTGTCATCGTAACTCATGTAGGTCGGGTTGATTTACTCACAGTTTGGTTTCTACTGGCAATACGATGACAAATAAGCTGAATCAGCAAAAGAACATTTTAAAAAAGGGAAAGCGATGAGTGTTTACCTGCGTATTTCAGACAATAATCATCATGTCTCTTTTCACCTTATTTAAAAAAAAAAAGAAAGATGTCGTATATACCTGACCGTGTTAAAGACTGTATTAAAAAAAGAGGCCGACATGCACTTTGTTGTCACAAACTGAGAGCGATGATGCGATCCGCCCCCGCCGATAAAGAGCCCCCCCTGTAGACAGCAATAAAGCGTACTGCATATAAACATATATACACAGTATATAAGTCTGTGTTTTCATCTGATTTACACATCTTTACATTCTTGTAATTTACATCCAAAAAAAGGGAGAAAGAGTCTCTTTGTAAACAAACAATTTTTACATCTTTTTTTTGTCTTTTTATTTCTAACAAAATGAAAATCTGTTCATTTTAGGAGAAACGAGACAGTTTTTTTTTGTTTGTTTTTAAGGTTTTTAAGGATGATTACTTGGCAAGTTTTCCCTCTGGTTGCCCTGCTATTAAAAAATTAACTAGGATCTACCTCGTAGCGGCACGTTCAATCTGACTCTTCAAAAGTCCGTCTGTGGAAAAACGTTAAACAAGCAATTGTGGAAACGTAGAAGTTAGGCACCCCGTCTGGCTGACAGCGGCAGCGTTGCTGTGATGATCTGTAACTTGCATCGTCTGTGCCTGTTTGATTATTTGGACATTAATTTTTTATTTCCCTAAGAGGAATTATAAGCACGGCCCTTCTCTTCGCAATCCATTTGCTTCTCCCAGCTCAAACACCCGTTGTTCATTTTCCCTTCTTTTGTATAAAACTTTATTCATCTATGTGTTTTCCACCCTTACAACTCGGTTGGATCCACAGCCCACAGGGACCCCAGCACGTCCTCTTTAGAAACCTTTTTTATACGTGGACACGCACCCAGGAGGGAGTCAGATCCACTTTGAGGGGTTTTTAAGCAAGTTTCCACATTCTTTCAGGCTCATCATACAAAAACATCTGCAAAGATTAAGGTGCAATGAATGTAGCCGGTGTTCGAGCTGTTGCTGCTGTTGGCCGGGTTAAGGTCCTGTGAGGGCTTTTTTTTCTCTCTCTTTCAGTTCACCTTTACAGCCCTTCTTGAGCGAGAAGAGTGCGTTTGCTGATGTCCGAAGAAGGCAAATCTCTGCATTTTCAAGGACTCGTCGTCCCATCGGGAGGGCTATTTTCGGAGATCGAGAACACAAACCTAAACAAAAACAAAAAACAAACAAAAGAGGGGAAAAGGATTGGGACAATGGTCAAAACTAAATGTCACGACATTTTCAGGGAAGCACAACATTACGAAACTGTTGTTACAGTAATGCTTTGCTCTCTACAATCCCGTGAATAACTGTGGGCACCACAGTTGTCTAGCAGACAGCGCGCCATCTCCATGCATATTAGTTGAGAGTTGAGTGGAAGAAAACAAGTGTGGTGGAAAAAACAAAAACAAAGTGCACGAGGAGCAGACCTAACACTTGGAAATAAAGATCCAAACGACGTTTCCACCGTTTAATCATGTTTGATCACATTTGTTTGGCTTTAAGCCCTTTTCTTCGACACTCACTCAATTTTCCGTGACTTCTATTTCTATATAAATACATATACATATAAATGTGAATGTCATAACATGTTAGAAATAATATATGGCTCCACCTGAAGTTCCTTATGGCACTCGGATACACAAGGAAATTTAACTTGTAATGGAAACGCATCTAGCAACAACGACTACAGCTTACCGAGCCATCCGACGCGCTGGCTCCAACTTTATCTCCCGTGCTGTTCCAGCACACCTCAAATATGCCACCAGTCCCTCTATAGCTGTGGACCAGCGCTCCAGTCTACAACAGATGTGTCGTAAATCAGAAAAAAATAAATAAGTAAATCCTTCTTAAGATATTAATAAAAGCTGTTTCAGCCGCTGTTTTTGGCCAATTTAGACTCTCACCGTGGTGTTCCAAATGTGGACGCATTTATCAAAGGAGCCGCTGGCGAGGTGTTTGCCGTCAGGGCTGAAGGCCACGCTGTAGACGGGCTCCTGATGCTTGGTCAACGTATGTATACAAGCTCCTCGCTCTACGTCCCAAAGTCGCACTGTCGAGTCGAAAGATGCACTGGGTAGAAAAACCAAAACACTTAAAACTATCAAAGTTTGTTTTATCCTTTTACTTATAAACACATTTGCTGGTTATTTTTCCTAAGAAATTAAAAAAACAGATGCAGATCGTTTTTGAAGAAGTTTCAAAGTTATGTTTTTTTGAGCTCCGATAAACAAACACTTTTCGTGATTAAATCATTTTTTTCAAAAAACAAAAAAAAACTGGTGGTCAAAAATTATCCTCAATATATACCAGTAGAACTTAAAAACCTGTGAATGCAGAATTACACAATTTTAAACAACAATAGATGTTTTAAGACGCAATAACCAATCATAATAAACGACCAGAGACAAGGCCAGCCACAGATGCAACAAAATGGTCTAGATCATTTGTACACCTTAACGGGGCTATTCAAAGTCTGTAACTGAATCTGTCCAGTTTAAGCTGTGCTCAACAACTTCCTACCTGGCAAGCATAATGTTGGAGTTTGGGTTATTTGTGCCTGGCCCGGTCGGGCTCCATTTGATTGTGTAGATTTCTTTGCTGTGAGCTTGAAGGTCGTGGACGCAGGACTCCTGCTTCATACTCCAGATCTGTGTGCAACAGCAGCGACTAAACATGAACACGGATGATCTCCCGCGCTGGTTGTCCGCGGCTACTAACGTGGAACACAGGGGGGTTTACCTTCAATGTCATGTCGTCCGAGCACGAGGCAAGCAGCATACCCGACGGATCCCACTTAATGGCGTTGACCTCATTCTGCAAAAACACAACAGTGGTCACAAAAGGAAAATAAATAGGGTGGGGTAAAAGCAAGACGGTGAAAGCCTGCTCACCGAGTGACCCTGGAAGGTCTTGAGAGGCCGGTCGCTGCCGAGGCGACACACATGGATGCACATGTCTGTGCTGCAGGAGGCAAACGTGGTGTTGTTCTGCCAGTCAACGTCCAGCGCAGGGGCTGCGAGGTGTTTGCAGGAGCAATCGTTAAAGACGTCAGCGTGTGGGTGAGATCACAATATGAAAATGCAAAAACGGTTCGCCGGACGCACTCCGTAGACCGACTGTGAGGGGGTTTCTTTTCAAAAACTTGAATTGAAAATTTTAAATGTCAAATAACTTCCTCAATTTTGCAAAAAACTTTTTTTTTTACACTTGAGGTGGAAACCCATTTGCTAAATAGGGTCAGATTTAGACAACTTTTTCCACCATTTGTTGTTATCACAGCCGTACATAAAACTAGTAAACAAACGAGTAAATGCAAACACGCCTACATCTTGTTCTTGCGACATTTTTAAAGCTCGCTCGAAATTCACATAATAACTGGATGGAAACGTTGCTGATGAAAAACGTCCTTTGAGAACATGAATTCAGAAAGTAAATTTCATTTTATTAATCAAGCATCTACATTTTTGACTTTAACATTCTATCTCTTGTCCTCGCTCTTGAAGGTATATTTATAAATCAACATAAATGTTGAAGGCTTATCACAATGCGTTTAAGCTAAGTTATGTGAATAAAGGAACTATTACAAGGAGATCTGAATGCATTTAGATGGACTTTTGTCATTACCTGGGAAAGCTTTTAATGTTCGGATTAGACAGAGAGGAAACTGACCTGAGTGAAAAGGAAACTGCTGCTTGGCTTCTCCTGTATTTGCATCCCAAATGATTGTCGTCTGGAAAATTGAAGATGCAGTTAAAAAGTGAGAAAATTAAGCTTGTTTTTTATTTCTCTTTCTACAACACATATGGATCCGTTTTGTGTGTGTTTGGTAGATCATGGACCTAAATTACTCACCAATTCTGTTTCTTAACTTAAAAACATGTCTGGTCCTAAATGAGCCTACATGCTACGGGGAACCTTTAAAAGTACCTTATCTACGCCAGCGCTTAGAATACAGTTCCCCTTCTTGTTCCATTTGAGTGCAAATATGGGCCCTTTGTGCTGCCCCAAGGTGCTGGCCAAATTTCCTGCAGAAGAAAAGCTCCTTTAAGATGTCTGAGGCTGGATTGTGCTCAAAAAGCGATTCAATAAAGCTGAAACCAAGAGAGTTGCGATGTGTGACAGCGACGGAGGGCGTACCGTCTTTCGTCCATATCCTGGCGAATCCATCATACGAGCCGGTCGCCAGGAGAGTCCCCTCGCTCTGTTGGGCGGAAGGAAAACAAGCGTTACTCGTCTGGCGGGGAAGGCGGAAGAGGCGATGAGGATGACCCGATCTGAAACCCACATTCCAGTCCAGGGACGTGACATCTTTGTTGCTTGGGACATCCTGGCCACCTTCTCGAATACAGTGGCGGAGAACCAGCTGGGTGGAGCTGGAGCTGTTGTTCTCGTTCAGATTCCAGATCCGAGCCGTGGAGTCGCCCGAGCTGAATGGGAAAAAGTTCCATTCAAGTTGTTTTGCAACATATGCCGTCATAAGCCGTGCATTTTACACCAGTCACTGATATAGCCTAGATCAACGCAGACGTACTCACCCTGAGGCCAGTAGGTCACTGACGGGGTTCCAGGCACAGATGAACACTTCGGACTCGTGACCTCTGAGAACTGTGGATTTACTGACTGGTATCTCAACGTCCCCGTCCACCTCCATGGGCTCACTGTGGTTATCTGAAGAGAGCAGGTGAGCAGAGAATGGGATCAAATAATTCTGAAAGGAAAAAACTAGTTAAATCAAAAGTAAGCCCACAAATACCATACAAATGTGGTTTTCGACAATGTTTTAGGGAACAACAATACCAATGTGTTAAGTGTTCAATATATGTATATATTTGAATCTGCGTGTATAATTCCCCACTCCCCAGGTTTAAAGCTTGTGGATCTTTTGTGATAGATAAACTTTTAAAAGCATTTTTAGAAGGTTCTTCTAAGTGTTTCCCGACAGCTTGGATCAGCTCAGTTCTGTAAACTGAGACGATTCGTCTTACTCATGTTGTGGGTGCCGTTCTCCTCCCCGTTAACAGTGGCTTCCCCGTTCTTGGGTGCATTAGACTGGTTTCCTGAGGTCGACGCAGAGATGGCGCAGGCGGCGTGTTGCTGAGCCAGCTTGTCACGGAGGGCCTGTTGCCGCGTCTGCACCACGTCGGGCATCACCGCATCGATGAGCGACAGCGACTCGATCGGCCGGCCGTCGAACACTGTCCCATCCTAGTGGGAACAGAAGGATATCCGATGTTCAAATTTGTATTTATTCTGGAGTAGTCATTTTGTTTTCTCTTCCAACAAACTGTTCCGCATAAGATTAACGTTAGAGTTGATGTCCTCATTTACTAAACTGCGAGTCTGTAAAAGCAAGTTACTGCTTGTGATTGCCTGTTTTAATAATTACCGTAAGTATTTGCGATGCTAAGTATCCCTGTTTTAAAATAAAACTACTATTTAAATGATAGTTATGGTAATGTGAGGATATGTCAACCACCAGCCGAAAGAAACGAGATATTATAGGTGTTTGAGGGTTTTTTAGAAGGTATTTAGATGCCGCTAATTAAAAATGCTGACGTTTTTAGGCCAATATGTTAAAGGTGATTAGATGAACTGAGACCAAGCTTCCTACTGATCTTTTACAATAAGAGACTTTAACAAACTCAGTTTAAACATTGAATCACATATTTTTTTAGCAAATTAAACCCACTTTCAGGTTTTAAAATCTTTTAATTTCGTCCTGACCCAATAGATTGGCACTTGCACGATGTTTTAACTTGAGGCAAAACACGGCCAGTGCATCCTAACCAAAGCTCAGCAGGCTGACTTGAGGCAGTTACATATTTCCTCAAACACTGAAACCTGCTGATGGACTATGAAAATATTTTCCACATGTCTTGTGCTAAATTACATTTGCTCCAAATTTTAGAAATTTGTGTTTTACTCATATTTACAAAGGGAATCTCACAGAGACATATATACAACAAATTCCACAGCTTTGTCATGTAACCATAATATTATATATACATTGTGTACCTATAAGTAAGTCAAAACTTGAGTGGTTGAAGTTATGAAAAAACACTTATACCATTTGTCGTTGCTTTTAACACAACAGCATTTGTTTGTATATCATATTCAATCAAACCAGAAAAGCTTTGACATTGTGCTGAATTCGCATCCAATCATCATGAGAAAACTATACCATTGCACCCCCCTGTGTCTGCTCTCACCTCGTTAATGCTGATTTCTGCCTCAACGTACTGAAGCCCTTTCTGCAGGATGGAGATGAGGGCAGCAGGGGGCACTAGTGTTCCATTGATGTTTGACTGGCTGATGTGGCTCTCAATGCCAAAGGTGAATGCTGAGTGGGTAAAACCTAAAGAAAACAAAGAGAAAGAAGCAACGTAAACACGGCAAAAGGACTCAAGGACGCGTTAACTTAACGAGATGTCAATGTGAACGTTACGCAACTTAAGAATGCAAGAAAGCCTGAAAGGAATGTTGAACACAATTTTCTTTTCTCTTACAGTACGCCGACATGTTTGCAGACAGTCCATTTGCCCCGTGTCAATTTAAACGCATATAAAGACAGCAGCGAGGATCTCAATAGCGAGCACGCATCAGAAGACAGAGTTAGATTATGTGCTACGTCTTATTAATTACACATCTTACTGAATGTTCATGCCTTGTAACCTGTTATAAACAGGAAGGGGGTTTCCAGCATCCACAATTAACACCGTTAAAAATAAAAAGAGAGATTTGCGAGACGAACCTGACTCCTGGAGGTATCTGTAGACCAAGAAATTCACTTCGTCGCTGGTAATACTCATCTTAGCCCAGCGAGAGGGGGGAGGTTTGGTGGAAGGCTGAGCTCACTCCTATAGTAAAGAAAAAAACAACAGATAAGTTAAATATCTCAATATGTGAATGGTTACATTGTTTGGATATTGTCTTTGTTGGCGTTAAACGCACAGTTTCTATCAAAATGCAATAAAACATAACATTCTATGCAGAGCAGCTTGTCCTGACCCATACTCGGTGATGCAACAAGCCTTTTTATTTATTTTATTTTTTTTGCTTCTGTTCACCTCATTTCTAGTCTTGGAGAAGATTTTCTGCTTTCATTTAACCATCTTTGAAAATTCAGAGTCGACCTAGTTAAATACAGCAAGAGGGCAAAAGAAAAGCTCACGTAACACAAGCAGCATACGAAATACAAGAGTGTTTTGCTTTCGACAGAGAGCTAAAAACACACACACACATATATATACATATATATACATATA
>JAVLVB010001001.1:6183431-6193543 GCA_032876305.1 Orestias chungarensis
ATGTAAAACACCTAAATCTACAGTGCATCCAGCTGTGTAAGGTTTGCCAAGAACAAAGCCAGAATCCCAAACTGAAGACAGGAGAATGGGTTGTGACATGCAGATGTAAAACTGTTGCCATCTCCTGGCTTTGTGCAGAGAAGATATGCGGGAGACACAGAGGGGTTTGCGTCATTTACTAAAGCCACATGGCTGTCGCTCCGAACGCGACACGGGCCCACTCAAGACTCCCTCGGTAGCGTAGCAACAGGAGAGATTGAGCTACTAAATCCACGGTATTGTCCCAATTACCAGCGGGTATTTAGCCCAAGGGGCTGAACATGTTGCACATAATGAATTATTCACTCTTTCACCTTGGTAGCTTCTTTCAGACCCGAGTTAACCTTGACTGGCGCTAAGAAACGCACATAAAGGGTAACAGCAGGAGATAAATGCTTATATAAAAAAATGGCGCAGCTTAGGAACTGAAACATCTACATAACATCTAAAAAAAATGTAAAAAACCGACATCACTCATTATTTCGCCGAATGCGAGTGCTTCTTCTTTAGTTACATCAAACGTAAGGAGTAAGACAGGCCGGCCACATCAAAGCTAAAGCGGCGGCGGCTGCAGCTACAGCTGGAGATGTAATTAACAGGCAGCCTGAAGAGGCTCAAGTCCCATCGGTGAGGGGACAGTGGCCATGATCCCTCCGCATGTCGAGCAAATATATACATGATGCCACCAACCGTTACACAACCGCCACAGCGTTAGAGCGTCCTCTGACCAAACCGTGGGTCATCCCCAGGAAACCCACCAAACTATGATACCATGCAATAGTTTCTCAGCTATAGGGATCAGTGATGTCAGAGTAGCTTCTTCACAACGTCAGAAAATCTTGGGGCAGCAACAATATCAGGTAAGATATATGCCTACTTTGATTCCTCCCTTTCTTCTCATCTGTGCTCCCATCACTCACGGGGACCTTTAGTACTTCGCTACCAGTCAAACTTGCTAAACATGACGTTAATTCATAATACTTGAAATAAACAAACACTGTGAAACAAGACCTCACCACATATGAACGCCACAACATCGAGCTGCTGTTAATCAACTGGAACGGATTAGCCAATCTATTGTCTTTTGAAATCCGAAAAAAAAAAGGAAGTTTGAGTTGCTGCCTTGACGAGCTGAGAGAATCCTCGTTTAATCCAAAAACCTGCAGTAGTTGTAAACACATTTTCAGCAAGAATTTAGGGTGTGCAGTATAGAAATAAAGAACACTAACTTTGACTGAGACACTAGACAAAGTGACAACACCGCCGCTAAATAAACAACGGCTATTAATCATCATAGCTACTGCTCTGCAGCGCCTTATAGATACTAAAACCAATCAGATATTTTAGAATACATTTTTACTATACTTTCAAGATGTGGCAGAAAATGCAGAACAGAATGAGCCCTCTTGACTGTACTCCGCGTAAAGTATCGTGTGTTGCCCCTCCCCCACCTGGTTCTACCCTCGACTGGCTGCTGGTCCTGGAATTTTAAAGCAGCAGCTACCAATCGTTTCTATGAAGTTTTTGTTTTGTTTTTTAAGCGGTCAGGATATCTTTTGAGCAACTTGCTAAGATCAGTCCGGCTAATTACCAGATGTTTACCTATATACATGAAAAACACATAATAGTATACATTACTTTACTATAAATGCAATAATAAATATATGATGTTATGTTAACAATAGAAATTCATTAAACAAATTACATTTAGCAAGTCGTTACTGTGGTACAGATATGCAGTTAATAAGGAGGAATATTTGAGTCCAATGCAAGGCGATATCAAGAACATCGTACATATGGCAGACAACCTGGATGGCCTGGATTAGATGCAGTCCTCGTAAGCTTTAGTTGCTATGGCGATGTGAATTGTGCGAGACACAGCAGGGTAAAGAAACCCAAAGCGTGGCAGGTTCAAAATATCGAGCAGCTACCAGACTAAACATTTAACCTGCACTGATTACAGAGTGATGAAACTACGCATTATGGGACGCAAATCAATTCATAAATAGCTAATTTTATTCACCATTTAACAAACCGAGCCCTGCTTCCCCATAATCTGATCACTACAGTATCTGCACCATTTTAGGTGCAAGTAAGCGCAGACTCAGAATATGTCATATGTTTCTTAGGACTGTAAAACAAAAACAAAAACCTCCTGTATGAATTGGTATCAACATTCCTTGATGCGCTCAGAAAGGACAGACAACACCTAGAACTGACACGACACCTAATGGGTCAATGATGAGAATGCCTGCTGGGAATATACGGCTCATTAGGAGCTTTACTGCGCCTTTATGGAAATTACTTTACGATGGCCACCCCTGATCTCTGCGGGAAAACTGGACAAAGAGAGGAAAGTGCTATAAAATGTTTCTCCTTCTCAAAGGTCACAGCTGCAAACGTGACATGCGAAGGCCGTGTTGCAGCCAATCGAGCGCAGCCTGAAATGTGACGAGCAATTTAAGGATGCGGGCTGTCTTTGCTTTGATCAGTGCTGTTAAGATTTAAGGTTAAAAAAAACAACAACGTTTATTATATATACAGTGTGTACCTATAAATAAGTCAAAACTTGACTGGTTGAAGTTATGAAAAAACACTTATACCATTTGTCGTTGCTCTTAACACAACAGCATTTGTTAGTTTATCATATTTAATTAAGCCAGAAAAGCTTTGACATTGTGCTGATTTTGCATCCCGTCATCATAAGAGAACTATACCATTGCACCCCCCAGTCTCTCCTCTCACCTAGTTTATGCTGATTTCCGGGCAAAAGTTTGTTTGAAGGTCACCATGTTATTTGTGTTTGATATCTATGTGTTGGGTTAGGTGTTAGGTGTTGCCACGGTGACGCTTACACATTTACTTAATTGACCATTAAATTATATCTGGAAAAAAGAGAGATAAAACCTTTAAAATTTCCATTAAACTACTTTTGGCAAATCACATCTCAAGCAGACCTTGAACAAATTAGCTTTATTCGTGCTTTAAGTCTCGTTTCTGGGAGCTCCCATCATTTAAGCCTCTTGCAGGATTACATGTACGTCGAATACTCAAACGACAGATTCATGTGAAGGTAGATGATTAATAAAACATGTCCCAAGCCTAACAAGCTCATAGACTGGAAGCCAGTTCGGAGAAAACGCTTTCGAACCAGTAATCAGACGTTGTTCAGTACACATCTGTACAAGTTACACAATGACCGATACGCCGACTCTGGGGGTGGTCAAAGTTAACACGCTGCCATTACATCTCTGAGCAATCAATGGAGTCACAGAGCGGTCCTGGGCCAGCCAAAAACATGACGCCAGCCAAATAACTGAATTCAGCGATTAGTCTGAGAAAAGATTTCAACACAGCTTCTAGAACGGCGTTATCTCACCAGCCTTTGAGCCTCTTGGGTAACAAAGCCCGTCTTTTGGGAGGTTTCACTTGCCTTTGGCTGAAGCTGTATAATGTTTTAACTGGTATCCTACAGGGGGGTTAACAGGATATTTCTAAACAACTATTTGGTAGGGTTGAAAGGCCGATTCTGAAACTGTTATGTTGTCTGAACAGGGTTCACATTGGCTAAAAAAAAAGGAAAAAAATGACTATGACTCTGCTTATATAGTTTATATTCATCTTACAACTAAAGGTCAGTATAACTGAATAATTCAATTATATAATTCTTTCCTTTGAACAACAACTCCTCCCTAGGACAACATATTTTTTTACTAGAATAACCTTGTAATAGTAAAGCATTTCTTAACCAATCTCTGCAAACTACAGACAGTTCCAGAGGTACTTAGGACTCTTGACGTTAAGATGGACGGACGAGTCGCACTTGCGAGCGAAAATGGATCGAGTTCCAAACTAATTTTGCAGGTTAGGTGTAGGGAGAGCTGCAACGGGTGCAGGCAATTTCCTCTCGTCCCTGTTTGTGGTTTTGGTCATCGCGTATCTGTCTTTTTCAAAAAATGTAGAAGAATCAAACCTCTATTCCCACAGGGAATAGAACTTGGATGGCATGGGGACTTCTTAGCAACCCGGAGTGGGTTTGTACCAAAGCTTTGCACTTTTTCTGCTATGTTGGATACGTTTTCGAACATCCAGTCATTGTACTGTAAAGAAATTAGTGTGTGAGGCTTGTTCGTTGGTGTTGTACAAGTAAATTTCACCATATTTCGGGACAAAAGCAATAGAATAGAAAATGAAAAAAAAAAGATGAGATGGAAATTCTTTGCTATAATGGGATTATGAATGGGCTAAGTAGTCAGATTAGAAGATTAGAGGATAGGTGAGGGTAACATAACATTAACTAAGATTAAATAATACCAAGTCTCAATTAGAAGAAGAATGTAAATCGGTAGGTAGGTTATAGAAATGTCGTAAAAAGATCTGATTGGGTGACCAGAGCACTAATTGGTCCAACGCTTTCCAATTCAAGATAATCTAACGTCTGCTTTTCTAATGATACTATATACACTGAAGATCATTTTAGATTCAGAACTCAAATGCACACGCCTACCATTTACGAAACACAAAAACAAAAAGCACTTCCCACCACAGCGGATGAGCCAGGGTTTATCATGGCGAGCATTTATGGTTTCACATGAAACAAAATCTAAACTCCTCCTGCACACAAAACATGTGGCTGCAGAAATAAAGCCAGCCGAGGAAGAACCAAACAAACCGTCGTCTCCTACGCATGCAGCTCTGAACACAATGATGTTCGAAAAAAAAAAAAAAAAGCCTGCATACCACAGACCCCATTTTCTCCTGAACCGTCACCTCCTGACAGATGTGCAAACAAGACCTGGAAACAGCAGCCATTTTCTCTTGAACTGCTCTGCTGAGTAAAAAAACCCGCCTTTGAAGCCTCTGGTTGGGCTGCAATCTAGAAGTGGAGGGAGGGAAGTGTGTGTAAAAGCCAGAAACGGTGAGTGAGTGGGTGTGGGGGAGGGGAATAGGAGGTGGTGGCGCATATATGTGTGTGTGTGGGTAGTCTGGGTGATAAATTATGATTTCCACACAGGTAATCGCCACAACTATTTGCGTATTATCCCTCGTCTTTGTCGGCGAGTGACAGCCGATGTAGGTCAGCGGGCGGCGGGGTGGGGGTGGGGATGGGAAGCCTTTTCAGTTTCGAGGGGAAACACTTCTCCCACGCCTCCTTTTTTGGGTGGCAACACTTTGTGTTTACCAGTGCAGGCAGGCTGTGCCCCACAGATACAATAGTCTGCATGGTCTCCCACTCCGGCCCGGCGCTCCACCCACACGCCGAATATGCTTTCAGAGTACAATAACTCACACGTGAAATTACCCGTTTAGTTAATCTGTCGAAATGAAAACCTGGCAAGTGAGTGGCACAAAGCTGGACAGTGAGAGCCCAAATCTGCTGGCTCTATCAACGGCAGCGGAAAAAGCAAGCATTGGTTGGTAAGACGGCTCTGCGTTGAGTCAAACGTTCGTTTCAATACAGTTTTCTTTTCAAAATTATACACCTTTCCCCACACAAATTTGTTTCCCACATAAACCTATGATTCAAAAAGCCTCAACTTAGGCTAACAAAAACACACTTGAACTTAAACGATCATCTCTGATACCGTGTGGAACGTTAAACCAAACTCTGTAGGCTTTTTTAATCATACAGATGCATCTTCATTAAAGAAAAGTTATACGTGTAAGTTTATTACTACCTTAAATCGCTGAAGACTTTTTTTATCTGTCTATTTTGCTAATCTGATTCCATATGTTGTTTGGGCCAATTGACTTACGATAAAATAAAGACGGATTATAAAAGGCTATTATTTTTGGGTGCAATTAAAAACTGATGCATGGTTGTTTATATGCATCCCATGGTCGACGTTTCCATTTTGTACGAGGACAGATCCATACAAAGCTAACTAAACCGCAGAGTCATTATGACACAATACATTTACCAGAGGTTCTTCAAAACTAAAACTATGATCTTGGATATCTATATTCTTATTATACTCATCGCTCGACAATCAAGGTGATCTTAGGCGTCTTAATAAAGCAAAGATAAGTTGAGTTTTAAACATCCTGATCTGATAGCAGACCTCTTGTTTTCTGTTTTCCAGGTCTTATCCAGACCTGGAGGGGAATAAAAGTGAATTCCATACTTTTCCAGACTACAATACAAATATATGGGGAGCTCCCTCGCAGGAGCATCTTAGTTCCTGCTGGCTGGCTGCAAACGGCGCCTTCAGAGAAACGGCCGCATGACAGATGAAGGGCAAACATGACACTGAAACGTCAAACCCTCCTACCATGCCAGAGCCCTGTACACAAGATAGCCTTCTCTGCACCTTTATTAAAACACAATCATCCCTTCATGAGCAGAACATTAGGAGACTGATAGCTTTTTTGTTTTCGTATATCACAAACAATGTCAACATTGTAAGATTAAACCATAAGAGCCGACAGCAGCGAGCGTATGTTTATGTCCAAACGATTGCATGTTTCAAACGTCAAACATCTCGTGTTCTCACGCTGAACCCGCTGACCTGAAATAAAAGCGACCAACTCCCCCTTGGCTATTGTTGCCATGGTAGGAAACCAAAGTACATCTGCAGTGAGCTACTGACCAAACGGTGCAACTCCGCCCATTACGGCCGCCCCCGTTAATAGAAATAAAAGGATGCATAGCCGACATTACTGGCTGCAACTCATTTCTTAACATTTTAGAGGGATTTTATGTCATGATAAGAAAAAGCCATTTGCAAAACATTGCAAATGGCTTTATTACAGTAAAGGTTACGGGGGAGATTAGAAAAAAACTCAAACTTGCTACAAATTCATTAAGCTACCCTTCCTGAAGGCCCCTCATGTGTGTGTGATAAAGCATCTTGTGTGATATGAGAATGAATATGGCAAAAAAATAAAAAAAGCTTTATGTTTTAGATCTCAACATCACATGACTTTAATTATTTTTATTTTTTTGCATGAGACAACATAGCAGGAACGTTTGCCATTCTGGGGGGGAAAAAAAAATCGGCAAACTATTTAGTCCTTTTGAAAAATGCAGCGCACCTCCTAAAATACCAGGATACCAGCGGGGGTTTAAAAATACTGCATGCTGCAGGGAATGGATCTGACCAATAAAAAGCTAAACTGCACTCACTGAGGACCGGCGTCAGTCAACATGTTTTAACGTTAATCGTTATTTCTTGGGAAGCGCCTTAAAAACGACGCCCCTACAAAAATAAACCCGAAATTGAAATGGGGAACGGATGCAAAGGTGCTTCGGGACCGAACGGGTTATTCGGTGTCAAGGCTTCGTCAGACGTTGTGCGACAAACTGGTTTCTCCAAATGACTGGATTTTAGGACAAGGGCGGCGCAAAATTCTAAGCAATTTATTATGCTATGGTACAGACAGAGAGAAAGAAAGAAAGAAAGAAAAGAAAAAGTAAAGCTGATCTGCACGTCATTCATGGCTTCGGACTTAACTTTAACTGTTACACAGATCACAAGTGACAAACTAATAAGTAATAATGATAAATAAATAGGTGGGAGGTGGTGTTAGACGACCAAATGCAATCATAAGGTATATTTCTATATTTATTCAGCAGGAACAAGACTCTTTTTTTTTATTCCCCTGTCATACTAAAATGACAATTGTACAAATAAGCCGTACACACATTCAAACCAGTGTGGGCAACACAACGGTTGCTATGGTGAACGATAAAAAAAAAAATTTATAATAATTTTTAAAAAATCTCGCTTTTCCATCAACACAAGCTCATGCCACCATAAATATCCCGCACTCATCTCCTGACCGCTTTCCCTCCATCTGACATCGTGCGGACAAGTGCAACGAAGCACAGATACTCTCTCTGAGTCCCCCAGAGCCGATGCTTCGGCCAGCATTTACACCGACTGGCACAAATATCACAAGCAAAACACAGAATGTGCTTTACCCAGACAATTTGTCTCTTTTTTTTATTATTATTTTAGATGTTTTTTAAAAGCTAAAAGAGGGGAATTCATGTAGATATTGTGTACCAACTACTTTATTTTAAACAGGTACTATAAAATGGGTCTTTAATGTCATATTGCAGCCTTAAAGATAAAGGCTCAAAAATACAGTAATCTCTTTCAAAGTTGTCGTTTCAACACTTAGATTATATTCCAGTTTAGCACTTTTAGGGCAAGTCAGGTCCTAGATCTATAACTAACAGCACAGGATTTGAACAAAATGGTGCAGCTCTAACCATAAAACTTTCACTTACACTTTCTTTTATTTCATTTTTCCAGAGCAAGGTGTTCAGATCGCTTTCCTTTAAGCAACATAAAATACTCACTGTAGACAACAAGAAAAACAATGTTTAACCTCTGCCAAAAGCCGGCGTTTTTAATCAAAATACATTCAGGATGAAAATAGGTTAACGGCTTAATTCAGACGTGTAGCAAAGCAGATTTTATTAAGATGCAGCAACTAGAGAGTTGAGGTGTAGCCACAAGCTTCTCAGTTACTCATCATCTAAGCAGAGTATAAATGGGAAAAAAAAAAAAAAAAACTTGCTCAGGGTTTTGTATTTAAGCCACGTTTCAAACCGGCAACTCGCCTCATTCCTTATAAATATTTTGTACAGGGCACAGTTTCGCCTCTTCGTATCAAATAAGCAGAGAATAAAAAAAAATAAAACGCATCGGTAGTATTTTTTCATAATAATGAAAAAAAAAGAACCATTTGAGCTTTTTATTAATTTATAGCCGAGCGCTTGCCTGCGGTAGATTACAGAGTTTCGTCATATTCCATTGTAAGTAAAAAAACAAACAGAGATCTATAGTCGATCTACAAACAAAATGACTAATAGGTAGATTTACATCATGAAAGAAAGTCTACTCCAAAATTTTATGACGATAGCAATTTAAAACTCACAGTGATCCATTTATTAAAACTATCACATTAGTTTTCTAAACATGTGATCAGTTGAAACTATAATAATAATTTCTCTGTCCTTTCATGACTAAGTTGGCCTCACAATGACATTCAACAAAGTAGATGCAGATTATGAGTGCCAAACACTTAAATTTAGCTACTTTTAGTATAAAATTTAGTCAGAGATTTAAATATTTAAGTTACGTTATGGCTGCGACACAGCGAGAGAGAACAAGACTTTTGGCAGATATCCGGGCAGCTGAAAGAAGTAAAACAGAGATGCTCCCTTTAATTATTTAGAACTTAAAAACTCTGTGATGGGAAATGCAGGATGTGGAAAAGCCTTTTGGTTTATAAAATCAGTACATGTTGAATCTACTTAGAAATTGACACAGACGCTAAGAATGCTAAAGACAGCTTAAAATCCCCTCATAATTGTTTTGTCTATTTGTGGAAATATTAATAAAACAGTTTCAGTGACAGCTCTAGCCGAGGCATGACCCTTGCATCTACTTCCACAAAAAAAACATTAATGACTACTTGTGTTAAAAAGGCCACTTTATCCTCACTATTTGTACCATAAAAAAACAATTTGTACGCGTACTGACAGATAAATTGGATTGCAACACCGCTGGTGACTACAGCAGTTAAATTACATACTTTCTACCAATGTCACCTGATGACCTCAGAGACAACCACACCCCGAAAATACATGTTTGTAATTGTTCCAAACAGTCACTCAGGATGACGAGGACAGAGTTGGGTGAGGAACAGATTAGGGCTGCAACGATTCGTCGACGTGTTCGTCAAAAATCGATAATAGAAAATGTCGACAATGAATTCCATTGTCGACGTTTGTCGCCAGACGTCTTTTTCCAACAGAGTCATGGATTTTGCTTCATTACAATCTGCCGAGAGTCACGTGCACAATAGCGTTGAGCGGTTACCTACACAGAAATGGCGGCGTCCAACACTGAGTTCCTCCCCCGGTTGGGGGAGGAACTCAGTCTTGACAGACGGTTCTCCTTTGCTCTACCTTCTTCATGTCTCACTCTATAGTGTTAAGTTATTTAAGTTTTTCTATAGTTATGCTGCTATAGGTTTAGACTGCTGGAGGACAATCTGACCACTTCTCTCTCTGCTACTTTCTTCCTTTGTCCAATCTACTTAGTTACCGTTATTTC
>JAVLVB010001001.1:6193643-6235945 GCA_032876305.1 Orestias chungarensis
AACACAAGCCATTGTTTCTGCATGCTGATTCCAGAGGAGTGAATGCTGCAAGTCAATGACTCGATGCAATCTGCTGGGGTTCCTTAGATTGGAAACTTTTTCAAATTGATTTGTTAGAATGTATCCTTGATTTTAATTGATTTTTTGTAAACTGCCTTGAGACGACACCTGTTGTAAATTGGCGCTATATAAATAAACTAAACTGAAACTGAAACATTAGTACAAAAACTTCTTAAGTTTGGGAGCATTTTTGTCTGGATACGGCAAATAAACAGATCACTTGCAAGTACTGATGGGTAGATGAGGCGTCATTAAGCGTTTCGACACATAGCAAAACTGTATTGATACTGTGTCACTGTACACTTGGTGGACATTAAAAATTCCTACAGGCAACGTAGATAGACTTATTCAATGAACCAGCGTAAACAATAACATTTAACTAATTTTATGGTATTGTATAGTATATATTGTATTATTTCATATTTTACGTTAAATTGAAAATATGTGATATTCTTGGATACAGTCAATAAATAATGTGAACATGAACCATAAAGTGAAAATTTAAGTGAACGTGTTTGAAATGAGGATGCTTGTGGACTGGGGTTTTTCTTCACACATTTTTATTCAAAAAAATATGTTTTTCCAACGTTTTGAAATTTAGTCTGTTACGCTTTTACGACTAAGAGTCCATTTCAGCCGAATTTGGACTCCGATAGATCATGTAGAAACTGTAAAGAACAAAATGAAAACTATTCCCTTATTTTCCGATGTAAGATTAAAATGGTCCAACACTGCGGAAATCTTTCGTTTGCATTGAAGCTCCATAGTTGACGCTGTACCGAAAAAGATCAAGAATTCTTCTGTCAAATGAATCCAGTTGACTGATTCGCTTCCTTATAAACACAGTTTGGTGCTTCAGTGTCATTCTGAAACAGTTGCTGTATCGGTCACGGGACTTGCTGAAATCAATACGCGCACCGACACTGGTGTTGGTCTATGAGCTCGATACATGCGCCGACGCAGCGGTGTTGCCGGACCCATCACTACTTGCAAGGTTTGCAAAGCAGACCTTGTGTATCGAACATTTAAAAAGAACACGTCGGGCACTTGAAACGGAGTCTGACTGGCTTCGGTAAGATTCAAGAAAATTCACACCAGTACGTTTTGTTTTTGGTGTACAATATACATTTTCTAAGCGTTTTTTCGCTTTAAAAGAGAGCTTTAACGTTATTTCTGACTGTGCCTGACAAACGTATTTTTAAATTAAACACATGTAGTCCGACGAAGAGAGCCACCATGGACTCCTTTCTACAAAAGAAGCAGATGTGCACCCCGCAATAGGCGATTGTCCTCACTGAGTCATTATTACAGATGCTGATTTATTATATGGGGCCGCTCTCTGTGGTCGATGGTGCCGGGTTTCAACAGCTGATAGCCCAGTTCATGAGTCCGTGCTTACAACTTGAATTTGCATCTACAAAGTCAGCTGGTAAAACCGTCAGATTTCAGACTGTTGAGAATTTTAAAGTTGTTTGGCAGTTCACCACTGAACGTACCTCACGAAATGCACTTTGTTTTATTTACTGTTTTGTTGCTGCTTTGTTTACAGAAAAAAAAAAATGTACTTGATTTTAATTAATTATTTTTTTATAAAACCCCTTTACCTTTCCTTAAAAAATGGTCAGAGATTTTTTTTTTTTGGAATTTACGTCTATACTGACTGAGCACTGGGCCTAACTGGCTTCATTTTTATTTTCTTTTTGTATGAGTCAGCAGCAAAGTTGAATAAAAGATGCATATTTCATTGAAGTACCCATCTTTCATGTGTTTATTATCATTTGCCGCATAACTAAAGCAATTTCACGCTAAATTTAAGAAAAAATGAATAATTACCCAATTAGTCGACTAATCGTTTCAATAGTCGGTAAATAGTTGACTATTAAAATAGTCGTTAGTTGCAGCCCCAGAACAGATAGAGAGTTACGTGTAAAAAGCTTTAAGCTTTGTTTAGGCTAGGGTTGTAAAAAAATTTAATCGAAAAACCATGAAATAAAACCATGTGATTTCGGCTGTTTACATGCCAGAGTCTTTCCACGTGTTGCTCAGCAGCCTTGAAAGGGCCACAGTAAAATAGAGGCGACATATTAAGACAAAGCGGGTAGTTGCTGTGCTAACAAGCCGCCTTCCAGCTAACAATCTGCCGCGGTTTCATCTTATATGCGAGTCAATCACATATTGGTCCCCTTGAAACAAAACAACTTCAATAAAAGTGAACAAATTTATCGTAACGGTGGAAAATTTCAGTAATTACTGACTTGTTTGTACCATAGGAAACATTTCTATGCTAAAGGCTAACCATTCACTTTTAGCTATGAAACAGGGCCATTAAAAAAGAGGGGGCATCAATTTTCTTTTAAGTCATTTAGCTTGTTCATATAATCCTATAGCCCCGAGAAAAATAAGAAGAAGGTTTGACACATACTTTGAACCATCAACATCAATCTGCTCAGGCCAAACACATCTCAGTTCCTGCATCTCTAAACTCTTTAATGAATATAATAATATAAATCCACGTCTGTCGTCTGCATTTAAATCAATTCAGAAATACTTTATTACTTCCAAAGGGCAATTAGATCTCATAGTAACTCACTATCTATATTTCCTTCAGTCGAGAATTGAAGTCAAGTCAATAAAAGCTGTCATTTCTAATCCTCTGAAGGAAAGTCAGTGATGTTGCAACACACGTTTCTACCGCGCAGCTTTGACCTGCGACAGTTTCTTTTATCAAGAATACGGATGTTCCAAAAAGTTTTTGGAAACTGTCCTTCTTGGGCGTTGCTGTGAACTTCTTGGCTTATTCCCAATTTCCCTGCAGGAAATAGGTCTGGTCAAAGCCAAAAAACCTTTCACATCACACCGTTCCTACGTTTTAAAGCTCTTTTCAAGAAATGCAACAAAAAGAAAAAGCTTACCCTGCTACTGAACTGCCGGTCAGCTGACTGAAAGATGGCTATACCACTCTACTCACTGTGTAAAAATTCAAGAATCAATCTGCCAGGAAATAATTTAAGAAAGCAAATTAGCGCCTCTTAGGAGGTTGAAGCTAAAAGAAGCGAATTGTTTACCTTTGCCTGGGTTCATCCGTCACAATTTAAAATAATAAAAAACTTTATACGTAGCAATAAAAGCCCATGAAAATTAGAAGAAAAAAATATGTTCTTTGAGTAAATATTGCAATAGCCTTGTGTTTTTCACGAGGGGGTTACCGAATGACAGTTGCAGTTTGTAGCAGCAGCTTTAATGTTTGACGAGAAGTACGAGGCACATCAGGATGGCAGGGTCTACACGGGGGCGTATCGTACTTAAAGAATGAATAAATAAATCACCAAAAGCACGATGTGAACAACAACTAATCTCAATCTGGCATCCGCGTTCTTTCACCACTTGCTGAACTGTCGCCGCGAGCGTCATCAGTCACCACTGTGTGCTCCGTTTCGTTTCAGTAACAAATAACAACAACAAAAATCTATTTTTAAACACTTGCCACACAGGGATTAGGCAAGGTCGAATCCTCAAAACACGGCAGGAAGAAAAAAACTGCACGGCACAAATCAGCCAGACTTCTGGGTTATGCGGAGCTATTGTAATTCAAATGCAGCTAGTCGTAATGTGATACAAAATGATGAGCGGTGCCAAAAACAAATGTACAATGCAACCATATCCATAAATACAGCCTTTAAATAATATAGGGCTATGGACGGAATCTCATAGTAACCCCTGGTGAACCAGGTGGCTTGCAGCCCGTGAACATTGCTTGTTTCTCTGGTGGGGGGTGGAGATTGGCTCACCTTCCCCCACAGCCCATCATAAATAAATACTGCTTCAGAAATATCTGGATAGTTCGAAACAGAGAAGTGTTGCACCACGAGACTGACAAAGCTCTTCTCGGGGACTTCCTTGCCCTACTTTTTAAGCAGAGGAATCCTTTCTGCTTTAAACCCAACCCACCCTAGAGGCTCAGCTCTGCTGCCTCACACTCCGTAGATCGGAATCTTGCTTCTTTCAAAAGAGATGCAAGGCACGGCAAGAGGAGCACGGCAAAGCACGGTTGTTTGGTTGTTTATCTCCCTCAAGAGAAAAGACGACGCCTTTGCGGCATTACGGTTACGGAAGGAGACAATGAGAGCACACCAAACTGTAAAACTACCAATAACACCTCATCTACTACAGCTTCTTTGACATGAGACGAACGAGCCACGAGTAGCAGAGTCATTAAACGGTGCTCGACTCTAACCAAGGACGGCACTATCGACATAACACCTGGGTCAAATGACGAAGGAGTAGCAGAGGCATTCACCAGCTCCCACTTCGTCTTAGAGCAACCGAAACACGACACCTAGAGAGAGACATCTTAGTCACCTCCACCACAAATTTCATCCGCTTCCACCCAAGCCACCGTTGCACACAATCAAGAAGCAATAAGTGAGAAATAAGGGTTCCGTAAAGCTGGACATTAATACTGTACATTTTTTTTTTTTTGTATTTTGGGGTATTCCCAGAGAATTTCACATTTATGAGAACATTGCAGTCAGACATTATAATTAGATTATCTATTCGGATGTTGGTTCCTGTCACTACAATTCGAGATTTAGCAGAAATATATCTGCTCTGTTGTGTAACCTATTTAGCAGCTCAAGTTACCATTTGTATTCAGTATAGATGACAATAAAACGACACAAAGGTCACATTTTACACACTGAGACTGTAAGGGACCCAAATTATTATCTTACAGTGAATAAAAACGTTCTTAGCTTATTTTTAGCGAGCTGCTAAACGACAAACTGGGGAGGCTGGCACAATTATTTAAGTGTGATTTTCATTCCTGCGTCTAAGCGTGGTGTGGCTAATGTTAGGTGCACTTGTTAGCCACGTGTGTTGGCTCTGTTTATCACCGCCCAAATGACGGATGGACGTAGTGAAATCGAGGATGTTTGCAAAATAATTTTATATGGCTATAAAATGGCTTGCCCGCTGCATGAGCTGAATATTAGAAGTTAAAATAAATGAAGTATTATTTTAACTCATGCTACCTCGTGTGATCTTTTAAATGCGAATCTCACCAGCTTCAGTAAAAACACTAGTACTACAACTGAACAATATAAAATACACGATTCAGTTGCCGTTTCATGAAACTGAGAAGCTACTTTCGGTCTTTTCTTTAAAGAGTCTAAGTCTAAGATGAAAGGTGGTTTAATAATCAGGCTATGGGCTCTAGTATTAAAGGCCGCAGGCTTCAGATTGTAACATTAGATCTTCACAGTAAAAGAAAAGAAAAGTGGCTGTCACTTATTTGGCTTCAAACCATGATTGTCTCTGTTGACCACAAATATTTTTAAACAGCCAGATTTGTTTTTCTTGTGAGCAAGTGCACGGTACGCTCATAGTAAAAGGTATTTTGCGTGCATTTTCAGTACAACCTGACACCACTGGGCGACACTTAAGTGTGATAATAGGACAGTGTAGAACTGGCATCAACCAGCATTAGTGGGACATGTGCTGGTTGAACATGTGCTGCACATGAACTCAAAGCCTTTGAGGCAACTAAGTAACAATGATCAACATGGGATTGAGCTAGCTAATCGGCCATGCAAGCAACAAGTGGGGGAGGGGAGATTTCGAACTAGCATGGATTTTACACCATTTGTGAAATCTCTGGTCACATCAACATCTAATTATAGGACTTTGAAACATGATAATGGTCATCAATTGAATGTGACCTTTGGAACGTGTAGAATATGCATCAGCCAGCCTTAGTTGGACGTGTGCGCCCCCTTGGCTGCAACAGAACTCAAAGCCTTTGAGGCAACTAAGTAACTATAATCAACATGGGATTAGGCCAGTTTATCAGTCATGCAAGCAACATGTGGGGGAGGGGAGATGTCGAACTACCATGCATTTTACACCATTTGTGAACTCTCCAGTCACCTCGAAAACTACTTAGAGGACTTCGAAATTATAAAGCTTTTCAAACCGCAACTTTCCGGCCAGAACACAAGTAACCAGGCGATTCTTGGCAACCCGACAGCAATGGCTCTGCTTATCGAAACCAGGGTCAGTGACCGAAAGCGGTCAAACATAAGGTGTTCCGGTGTCTTCAGGAACACTCCTCACGGACTCTGGCCAGGTCAGACCGGGTTGAAATGAGCCTTTTGTTTGCATTCTGTCCTTTCACGGGGCGTCACGGTAACCAGGGTTTCTCACTATGATTCTGTTGCTCACACTTGAGTGGGTAACCAGCTTCAGGTTGTAGTTATACACTAACACACACACACACACACACACACACACACACACACACACACACACACACACACACACACACACTCCCTGGAAGCTGGTGGCGGTCGCTTGTACAGTTGAAAGTCTTCCCCTCCCCCACAACAGCGTTTCCTAACTCCATCAGCCAAAAATAATACTATAATCACTGATAAATGGGTTGTTAATGAAACATCCGGTGGTCTACGTTTACCTTCAGGAGGTTTTCCTATTAGAATGGGGAGACATTTGGGGTTCTTTAGAAAGAAATGACGGGGCAACCTTTAACCCCTTTGGAACTTGCTGTAAACATGCACGATGAGACAAAAGGTTAGGAGGAGACAAAAAAGAAAAGCAGAGGTAAAAAAAAAAGAAAAAAAAGCTTGTTTTGGATGAGAAACAATCATTAAAAGACAGAGACTTCACAACACACGTGTGAAGGGACTGGATAGGAGTGGGGGGGGGGGTGACCAAAAGCTGCGAAACACCAGCGGCAAGCTCCTGCTCTCAAGGCAACAAACTATCTATTCCTAAGCGTGTTTCTAAAGAGCCGGGCAGGAAAGAACCGAGCAGTGAGCGCATCCTGAGCGGTTCTTGTTTTACCCACCTTTAGCTGTGAGAGTGAACTCGTGGTGTCCGCCGCCCGCCCGCCTGCCTGCCTGCCTGCCTCTCTCCTCTCTCCCTCCTCCTCTCGCTCCCTCTCTATGTCTTTCTCTCTCTTCCTCTTTCCACAAGGAGAAGCTCCGAAGGACTTCAGCGAGCGAGCGGACGCTTTCCTCCCGCTCCGCCTGCCCTCATGCTCTAGTGCGCTTCAGGAGTCAAAGGGTCCGCAGCCCGAGGGGAGGAGAGACGGAGAACCGAGCGAGGGGGTGACGAGTCGGGAGTCGGAGCAGCGCAGGCTCGCCAGGCTCGCAGGCTGGGCTGGAGCTTCAGCGTTCACTGAGAAACAGGAGCTGAGAGACGAGAGCGAGAAAGAGAGAGAGAGACAGAGGAAGGGGGAGGGCTGCCTGACCTTAAACCTGCATAATACAAAAACAAAACACATTTAAGCGTATACGTTCAAAACATCGACATAAACACGCATTAAGTTCTCTTCAAATAAATATTTTTTGTTAAAATATGTCCCTGGTATTTAAAATACCAGTTTTAGCTATAAAGATGTATACTTGCAATAGCAAATAATTTTTCATTCATATACAAGCGTACATATTAATTATTATACATTACATATCTTATATATAATGCAGATCTGCACGTTTTCTATCTAGGCCTGTTTTCAGAAACTCCCCTCCCCCCCCTGCTCTCAGGCTATTTTTTGCCTGCCTGGTCAACCTGCGCTTGATTAATTCTCCTTTCGCCGTCCTCAGTCATTCAGATTCGGAAAGTAAATAACAAGTTGACATCAGTGTGACACATTCCTCCGGTTACCGTAAACACCGCTGCGGCTGCGCACCACGCATTTTTGTCCTGTTGCCACCATCTTGTCCTGGTGTCAAGCTTTTTTTTTTGTTTATTAGTCTTAGCCTAAATCAAGAGAGCATAGCCAAATTAATCAAGGATAACTCTATAAAAATAAATAGATAAAACATAAACTAAAAAAGCATTTGATTCAATCCCAGTTTAAATGGTGTATGTGTAATGTGGGGCTAGAGAAGTTCAAGCCTGTATCACGATTAAGTGCTTTGATAATTGGTGGGTCAGACATGTCAACAGCAATCCGTAAACTCTTTAAATATTTCTGTGATTGTTGTTAATCCAACATAATAGGCTTTTACCAGTGACATTAAGGCCCAATTACATTAGAAATTACATTTTATTTAAAAATCCGTAGGAAGTCCCCCCAAAAATAAACTTTTTTTTTTGGAAAAAGCAAAATGAATTTAATAATATGAACTCATCTAGGTAAGGCACCCAGAAGCGGCTTTAGGGCTCGGGTCCTAACCTCCTATGTCCAGCAGTGCTCAAGGGCGTTGAACTCAAAGTTTTCAGTGGTGTCAGGACAGCGGTAACGTTTGCTTTGACAGTACCTTTGCTGTTTTGTTTTCCTTACATATCTAGGGATGCACTTTCCATCTAGGAATTTAATTTAAGTGTTTTACGAGTGTTTTCCAATGATCAGATATTCATGAACCAAAAAAATCATGAAAAGCAGGTAATCTTGTAATTTTTACGTTAAGATTCAAGCATCCGGCATCCCTATGTTCGGAAATACTCATATGCCGTATTAACACAGAAAACAAAATTAAGTAAGTGATGTTATTTTAAGGACACTACTAAGTATTTAGATGTATAGTACTCCAATGTATTGTACAAGCAAAGTAGCAGTACTGTAGTTTAAAGCAAATACGTAGTTTGAAACCAAAAGGATAAAAAAAATGATTAAAGATGATTTTCAGCCTTTGCAGTCATGAAAAAAATGAGCGAACCACTTTAGAAATTCAGTTCGCTGTTGTGAAACCTTCACACATCGATATCTATGCCCTTTTCAGTCTCTGAAAAATGAAACAATTGAATTGCCCTCAAACAAAAACTAAAGATTTTTCTATTAAATATTCTATTAATTAAAACAAACAAAAGAGTTTCAGTGTCCCAATAATTTTAATTTTGGACTCATTTACAAATAGAAACTCATTCCAGAAATCCTGCTTATTATCTATGTTCCTTTGGGCAAACTTTGACCTGGGCTTTATCTTTTTCTCAGAGAGTAAAGGTCTTCTTTTTCCAAATCTGATGATAGTTAAACTTGTGCAGTCTGTCTCTGTTTGCACAAGCACACACTTTCATATCATCATTAGAAGAGATTCTTCTACAGTTCCAGCAATGACAATTTATGGGTTTTGGAGACATCTTTTAGTATCTTGCAGTCTCCTCTCAGCTGTTGGCAACAGATTTTAATGTCTTTCACATGTCCAAACAGTAAAATGACTGATTTCAAATTCCTTTGAGACTTCTTTAAATCCCATACCAGACTCGTACGAGGTCGCATTCTTGTAATCTTCAATCTTCTGAAGACCTCCGACAGTTGCATTGCTCTCCATTGTGTTCCATTTCACTTCAGCAGTTAAAAGCAGACCAAACGAAATCTCCGAGGTTTAAAGAGGGCCACCTTCCTCTAAAAGCAATGCTCTAAAGATGTTTTTATCATTTTCACACAATCTCACACATCTATGTGATTTTTGCCACTTCAAGTGGAATTAACTGTATTAGTTATCCTTGTTTATTCCTAAGATATATTGTTTTTATTACACTTTACATTTGATTTTAGTTAAATCAAAAAAACATCTACCTAATAAAATATACAAAGGTTGGCTCTGAATGGATAAAGAGCCACTCAAGAAAGAATTTTCAAACTAATCAACAAAATTAATGCTGACATGATACCAAATGATCAACTAGAGGCAAATAAAGGCAGAAATTTCACAAAAAAGGGAAATAACATTCTAGAATGATAAATAATGCCAATATCCACCCAATTATTTGTTATACTAAACTGATCCCATTCAAAAAAATCAAATCATTACTTTTCTTTAGTCCTCATCAGGGCCAATAAACAAACACAATTGTGATCATCATGTTTAAAGTTTTTAAATCTTGCTTAGTAAAGACAAAACACATTATTGAACACAGTGTGTGATATATATATGAATGTGTGATTCCAGTGTAATCATCACTGAAAGAATAGACTACAGAAGCTCATTGTCTCTCATGTTTCCACTTTGTGTTTCTCTATCGCCCATCATGAAGTCAGCAAGCCATATAGAGCTGCAGTCGTAATGAAAAAAAAAAGGGCTTTAGTTAGTATTTTTAATTAAAGCTATAAAGTCAGTGTGGGAATCTGGTTATAAAGATAATGTATAGCTAATTAATCATGTCAAATACTGTTAATACATGTTGCTAAAACAAAATGGTTTGTTTTCCTTTTCATATTCAATTTGCAAAGCATTGTGTAAAGTAAATCACCTTGCAAGTTAGATTAATTAAGATAAAAAATTTTGAGAACTAAAAAAAAATGTCTAAGTAGATTACATACCGATATGTAATACACAGCAAGGCAGAAAAGTGACAGATTACAGAGTTTAAAAGGGTTCAGCATAACACCGTAGGAAACAAGAACTTGTCTTACAGCATACTGCAGTGTCATTAGCGCCTTTAACTCTCATTTAAATCTGACAGAAATAGCATGTGTTTTGTGCACATAATGCACAAGCTATGCAAGGGGTTAAACGAAAACGCTAGCATATACCTTAAACATGTGTCCTTTGTCATATGTCAGTTTTAGTTACTTTATTGCACCTAAAATGTGATTAACGTGACCTTTTGGTGTCATTTGAAGCTTTATTGCACACTCCAGCTTTAATTTGTCTGAAAATCTACCCAATTGCCTTTAAATATACCTGACTTACCTGTTTTTGATCAAGTTCCAACTAAAGTTATCATTCTGTTAAGCAGTTGCATATAGGAATGCTGCATGAATTTCACAAGATTTGGGCAACAAGAAAGTACATGTGAAGAGGAACAGGGCTAGTTTCATTATGACAGATTATCAGAAGTCATTTCATTTAACGCTGCAAAAAAAAGTATGATGTGGTTGAAGTTTGTCTGTGCAGAAGTGCTGCATCACAAACTATTTCTGCTGAAAATGGTTGCATAAACATCACCCTGATGCTACAAGTTAGTTCAGTCATTGCATTCTCCTACAGTACATCATTTCCACCAGCTCAGATTGCATTCGGCGCCGCCGTGCAGGAAAATCGTTGTGCTAATTGAGATGATACGAGAAGAATACAGCCTTTCCTCCTGTTCCAAGCAGTGAACAAGGACAGTTAATATCAGCCTATTAGGGCATTCTTTGACTTTAATTTTACCAAAAAGTACTCTAAAACAGTGTTTCTGTGTTTTTATTTTTTTGCCTGTCTCTATCCTCTCTCAAACCCCGTGTGGGTTGTAGCACATCCCCTCTCACACTGCGTCAGGCTCTGCTTGAGTGTCTTCTTGTTAAAGAGGAGTTTACCTTTAAGACGCATGCTCAGTAAGTCCGTGTCTCAATGCAACTGTCTATTGTTGCCTCTAGGCAAGGTGAATGTTGCAAGTGAATGACTCAATACAATGTGCTGGGTTTCCTCAGATGGAGTATGTGAACTTGACCACATTGTTTTAATATCCTATGATCAGTTGGGGACGTTTTGACTTTAGGATCTGATAAAATGACTTCTGTTTTTGTCAAGCTTTCCTGAGATTACGTGTGATTTGAATCAGCATTGTATTAATAAACTTTGCAGCTGATGTAGAAAAAATGTAGTATGTATGTATTTCATATCTATTTGTCAGTATTTCTTTAAAGGAGTGGGTGTTTTGTTGTTTTGAATGTTCATTAGGATAGAGGGAGTTTAATTACCCCATGACTCTTTTAATGTGATCGACCTAAATGCAAACAAATTAGAATTAAAAGTTTTTCTTACATTGTGCGTTTAGAAATATTGGCTTTTTTGAAATTCTGCTTTGGATATACATACTTCCTTTTTTCTGCCCTGCTTTTAATGATAAGGCATATGGGTTTAGTTATAAAATGCATCGCTGGATGTTATCGATTATCAACATTTTACGTAAAATATTATCATACGTCTAAAGGATGAGTAAACGTTGAAGTATTTTTCCCTGACAGTTGTCTGGTAGGGTAGTTGCTACCCTCAGGAATGCTTCCCAGCAACAACTTGTTCATGCTACTTTAAATAGTCTCAATTAGATGGGGGAATTTTTTCACTTGGGGCTTTTTTTTTTGTGTATCTTTTTCTAGAAAGTACCTGTTCTCCGAAACTTTAAAAAGTGCTCACTTTCACACCAGCCTCATACCAAGCCCTGCATACCAGCCTCGTCACACTCTGCTGAAAAGTGTCTGAGATCATTGTCTGACTCAAAAGGGAACCACGACGTCTGCGAACAGTCTGCTCCTGTACAATAATATTTGAATTATAATTAAAAGCCCAAACATTTTTTTTTCTCCTTGTCCTTCTATTATGTGCAGTGTGGTAGAGTAGCATCCCGCAATACAGTTGGGACTGACCTCCCTAACAAAGAACAGGTTCAGACTGCCTCCCTTCCCCCAACTAGGGAAGCTGATGAGGGTCACGTGACCTTTCTAGACAGCACTGAGAGGCATTGGTAATATGTAGGGGTGGGGGAGGGACTCTGGCACTCACAGGGCTCTTGTGTCATTTACCACAGGGAGAGATCACTCTACACCAAGAGGGGAAGAACAAAAACAACAACAACAAAAATGCTTCTATAAGCTTTTGTGTGTGTGGGTGTGTGTAAATAAAGCTTGTGGCATCAGATAGAGAAAAAAAGTAAGCCTTTTTGTGCATGGGAGTACACCATGTAACACCTCCCCCACTATATTCCTCCCCTCCCCCCTCTGCAGCTATAAATGCAGAAGGCTTTCTGTGGCGCGCTGTTATGTCATAGCGCAAAGACCTACTTTCCACACAAAGCCGACTACACAAACAAAAGAGGTCTATTTTCAGCTGCAAATTGCCTCAATCGCTCAAAATCTATGGCATATTTGTGCGGCGTCTTTGTCGCACCGGGGCGGCAATCCTGTTTTGCGCCAGGAAGCCACATTTTTACCCTTTGACATGGACGGATTCCTGTTATGGAACAAGGAGGGGCAAGGAAGGCGGGAAAGCGGGACAGATGTCAGAGATTGAAGGGTTGGGGACAGAGGTCAAGGGTTGGTAACCTGAGCAGCTAAAAGACTTGCCATTCCAGCCCACCCACTAAAAATGATGGCACACCGTTAAAACAACCTTCTTTTGTCATTCGATAATGTAAGGTCTCAAAAAGATGCAACGATGCTGTGAGAAAATGTTAATGGGTAATTGCAGGCAAGAGACATTGTTGTAGAAATGCAACTCTAACAACGACAAAAAGAAGTTATATTTTGTGTTGTATACTTATTAAGTACCATTGCATAACGACAGACAGAATTACTTTACAATCCTTTCCTACAGTGACATCTAAATCTGACCTTTGAAAATGCTGAACCAAGGGATCCGATTTCACTTTGGTTTGAAGTCTTACTATTATTACAGTCTAAATGGTACTTAAGCATAATACAACACAAAATATAACTTCTTTTTGTCTTTGTTACAGTTGCATTTCTACAACAATGTCTCTTGTCTGTAGTTACCCATTAACGTTTTCTCACAGCATCGTTGCATCTTTTTGAGATCTTACATTATTGAATGACAAAAGAAAGTCGTTTTAACGGTGTGCCATCATTTTTAGTTTTTTAACCACAATGTAACACTTCACACCCTGACTGGTTTAAAGCGGGACATATTGCTTTATAAACTAATCCTGAGTTAAACATTTCTGCCACCTCTGTTTTCAGTGTTGCTCCGTAACCAGGCCTTCACGAAAAATCTGCGTTTACTCAGAAATTAAATTACACCAGTTTGCCAGACTGATTATTTTTACAAAGTGTGGAACGTTATTGTGTGTTTTATGATATAAGGAGTAGCTGTCCTGATATTCCTTTTTCACTAATGTTTTCTAATGAACCTCTAGATTTATACCGAGAATATTTCAAATACCAGTGGAACCTGCTGTTTGCTAATACAGTTTTTCTCAGAAGTCTGACAGCCGTAGCGCCGAGTTCAGTTGCTCCCTATCAGAAACACTAACATTTGACATAATGTATGGCTTTCAATTTCCCTTTCTTAAAACTGAAAAGCAACATGTTCAGACATGAGTGTATTTTATAGCATCCGTCTGGGCTCACCCATTTAAAGAGATACAAACTATCAGACGTGCATATGCAGAGCTGCGTTGGACGCTTTTTCTACATTGTACATGTGCAGCAGCCATTTTGAATTCTAAACTTGACTAGCTACTGCTCAACAAAATTAATGCCGACATGATACCAAATGATAAAGAATGGTGAGGTCAAAATGGTGAGGTCAAAAAAACGAAAAACAAACGTTTTTATAGGCCCTGTATTTAGGAACTTCTCGTAGCAATTTCAACAATAAACAAAATTTCAATGTTTAAAAAAAAAAAAAAACGGTCACTTCCCATTATTTTAAATAATGTTCTCCTTTGTGTTGCCTTATCTCCTTATATTCCGTATTAGATATGATGACGTTGATTTTAAGAGTGTAAATACATATACATCGCATGGTGTCTTAAAATGTTACATAACATATCATAATCACAGACATAGAGACAGTAATTCCTAAAAATGTTAGTTTGTGATGGCTTTTGCAAGAAAATAAAAAAACTCAAAAGATCCAGAGCACGGAGAAATGCACGGCTTTATTTTTTTTTTATACCAGTAATTTTACAGTTGTATTTTTTCAGACAAGCAAACCAAGGGATTCATTTGGGCAGAAGAAGTTTCTCATGGGTTCTGTTGTTTATATTTTGTCTCCTCAGCACTGATTTGGGTTCACGGTGTGCTAATGTTTGAGTGCGCCTTAGAAAGAAATGTGGATCAGATGTGGATCCATTTCTTTTTTTTCTCCTTAAAAACATACATTTTATCAGACTGTGAAGAAAAAGAAACCAGTTTTTGACCGCTTTAACATTGTCGCAACTACAACCTCAAAATTCTTTATTTAATCAGGGTTTTATTTGATATATCACAAAAAATATATATAGGTAATGGTCAAACAAAAGTATTTTTATTTTTGTTATTCTGTTCTATTAAGGCTCTTAGGGTTTGTTTCACAACACTAGTAAACAAACAGCTTGATAATATTTCCCTAATTAAAGATTAAAGCCTCCATCAACATCAACCATCTGTATGTGGGCGACAATTTCAAATTACACAAAAATCTTTGAACATTTACCTAATTTGTCTAACTAGGTAAGGAGAGCAATAATCAGAGAAGTAGACAGGAAGCACATTGGAAATTCAGCAGAGGTTACAGAAACATTCAATTGAAGCCTGTGAAAGGACAGGCTTTGAGTCCTTTTCCATTGCATGATAATGATGAATCTAGTGAGGTCTCTCCCCCCTGCTTTCGAACTTGTCACACTGCATTACTACCTTCCTGGCTCACAGTTGTGAGGGTTACGGGCAAACATGGCTTCTGTCTTTCCATCCCCTTCGGATACGATCAGAGTGAGAAGAGGAGAGATTTACATGGGGGCTGAGAGTGACAGCATTGTTTAAAAAAACAAAACAAAACAAAGGAAGCAGTTATCACCCTGATAAAAGTCATTTTTATGGGGATGTTAGTCACCTCGGGAGCAGATAAGGAAATTTAAAATGAGCACGGAGGGCACAACTATCAGTGAACATTTCCCTTCCAAATTAGGTTGTTAAACCTGCACAAATCCCTCCACAATCCGCATTTATAGTGGCCACACGTTTGTGTGAAAACATTCAACAAAGTAAGCGTTGGGAAGATTTTTTAGATTTTTTAAAATGTGTCATATGCGAAGATTGTTTTCCTCAGTCGAGAAAAGAAAATCTCCCCAGATAAATTCCCCATAGCTGGATATTAAGTCTGGATCATCTCCTGGAAAATATTATGTGTGAAACACACACACAGAGGGAAAGGGAGAGAGAGAGAAGAAAAAAAATCTGGAGCTGAGATTTAGATGTGTCCACATTACCATCTGGTGGCATAGTAATGGAACAACAAGCTGGAAAGCCTTTTCAATACCAGTTTAGTTTTTAAAGGCTCTGTCTGCCTCTCTTCTTCTCTGGTCAATGCCCACACTGCATACAATGCATAGAAGCTTATTTGACACCAGAAATCTTACCCAGGCTGATAACCGCAACAGGGGGAGACTCGGCGGCCAGTCAATCGTCGTTATCCAAGTATCTTTAGCTCTGAGTGGGTGGTTTCTATAAGAGATAACAGCATGTCTCTTTAACAACCACCCTCTTCCTTTGCTCAAAGCTGCATTGTGTCTGAATGTGATGAGATTTTCTTCAAATACAGGAATGAAATTTTCACAGTAAATCTCAGAAATAGACTCAAACACAACGGTGAATTGGCGAAAGGTTGGCTGCACGGCTGAAGCGAAAAGACCTAGCTGGAGAGAGATGTTTACACCTTATACATTTTATTGTTTTCCATCCACAGGTTTACCATCGAGTGGTGGTTCACCTGCAGACTATTGACTGAATATGCTGCTATGAGAAACAATGCATCTAGACTGAACTTATGCCAGATTCTTTAACCTTTATCAGTCCAGCAGTCTTATTGGTTTGATTTACTAATGGCACAAGTGTCCGTCAATGTAGTGAAATAAATGTAACAGGCTGTTTACTGTTAGGAATATAATCTCCTGCCATGACAGGTAAGTGTTAGCAAAGTAAATTATATTTAGTTTTGGTCAGAGTATGTCACAAATAACTTACAGTGGCTTTCAAAGTATTCACACACCTTTCCAATGCCCTAGACCACTTACTTTAGTATATCCTACTGTTGTCTTATTTGATGATAGTCAGTCTTATGCTTAATCAGAATTTGTTATAAATTGGGAAATTAATCAGTTTTTCCATCAACTGTAACCAGCATTCCTGGCTCTATTCAAAGAAAGCATTCCCACACAACGATCCAGCAATCATTATGTTTCACCTAAAAAAATAGTGTAATGTAATGTACAAGCTTGTCGATAAAACATTCTAATGTTTACTGTGTGACTTACTTGACTTGAAACAAACTGAAAAGTGTACTGTTTAAACTGTTAATGTGTCCCTTTTATAAAAGTCTGATCTGTGGAGTGAGTGACTGCTACACATTAGGTCAAGTTTGTATGTATACCACATCTCAGCAACAAAGCAAATATGTAAGTACTTTAATGCAATAACCACTAGGAGCAGCAAATGTCTAATTTTTAGAAAGTGTCAGAAAGAAAACATTAAAAATACGTTCCGAATAATCATTATTTTTAATGTTTAATCAAGACTAAAACGCATCTCTAAATAAATTGGTATTTAGCTCATAAAACAACCTCAGTCTTTCAGCAGTTTTTGTTAGGCAGTTTTATGAATCTTTCTTTCTCCATGTTTAGTTCTGGTTCTGGGGATGCAGAATAGACCAGAACTAGATGACCAGAGAGGTCTGGATGGTTGATACACAACAACAAAAACAGCAGCATCAACAGATTTTAATGTATTTTGGTGCTAAGCAATTCAGTGAATAGTAATGTAACACAAGTGTTTAGAAGTCTATTTTCAGAGCCAGTGTAAAGGACTTTAAGACTGAGATGATCCAGTTTACTTTCCTAGTTTTAGTGAATACGCAATACGACCTGAGTGTCTCAAGAACTTGCTGGTACTTTAGAGGACAACAGGACCAACTTTGTGATTGCCTTTATGTGTCTCTGGAGGTTCAGTTCTGACTTGATCACTACACAGAGATTTGGGGCCTGTTTGGTATCTTCTAGCTGTTATAGCTAAAGCCATGTGAGGACTGTAGATCTTTGGATCCAAAAATTATAACCTTGGTTTTGTTTCTTTTTAGCTGAAGCCAATGATATGGCATATCTACTCATTGAGTTTTTTAAGCATCTGTCCAGTACCTCAATAGGTTCAGAGTGATATGCTGACATGATAATGTAGAGCTATGTATCCTGTGCAAAGTTGTAGTGTCTAATCTTAACACTTGTTGTAATTGGAGCTAGTGGGAGTATATAGATATTAAACCGGAGAAGACCCAGGATTGATCCTTGGGGTACCCCACATACGACTACTGTCCACTCAGAGGAGAAATTACCTGAAAGTCTGACCCAGCTCCCAAGTCACTTTAGTAATATGTCATAATTAAAAGTGTCAATTGTTGCACTAGAGTCCATTGGTGTGGTTCTTCCATATTCTTTATTTCTATGAATTTAACTGAACTTTGGCAGGAAAGTCTCAGTATTGAGCACAAAAACTGGACTGAAAGATTTCAGTTGTTGATCATTGTTCAAAGGATTTTTACTGTTGAAACTTCTTTTGATTGGAAGTTTGGAGATATATAGTTCGGCAATAGTTACTTGTCCAAATTGTTCTTTTGTTAGCAGTGGTTTTATAATAGCTGTTTTTTAAAGTTTTAGGAAAAAACACCAGATGAGAGGGATGAGTTTACTATTTGAATAACGATCAGACACATTGACAGGCAAAACCTTCTTAGGAAATTTTTTGACTTTCCTAAGGAATATTATGACGACTAAGAGTTGTCATGCCGACAGTTTCTCCCTCCTAATCTGTGGATTTCTTCAGCTTTTACAATTATTTTTGGATAACTCACTGAACAGTGATCCAAGGAAGACTTTAGGATAGTATTTAACAACCTAAACCTGACTTCACCGTTCTACTTTTCTCATTGGTCTTCATGATTCTGTTGTTTGTCATTGAATCTTACAGTATGATTTATTTAGAATAAATTATCCTACAAGTTTGGTCAAGGGTGGGCAACTCCAGTCCTCGAGGGCTGGTATCCTACAAATTTAAAATTTCTCCGCGGTCCAACACACCTGAATCAAATGGCTGAATCACCTTTTCGATTTCACTCAACTTCTTCAGAATCCTGCTAATGACCTGATTTTTTGACTCAGGTGTGTTGAAGCAGAGACACTTCTAAAACTTGCAGGACTCCAGCCCTCTAGGACTTGAATTGCCCACCCTTGAGTTAGGTGATACGTTTGATAACATCTGGTAAAATGACATCACTGTTCTTGCAAATTTAACACATATTTCCATTTTGTATGTTAGTCCATCCACACAGAAGAAGAGCAGATAATTTCAGTGAGAAAAACTCTTTGGCTGTAATCAAAATATAATCAAAATTTTCTCTGTAATTTCATCTCACAGAGCTACAGAGAAGCCCCCCCCCCATTTTGTTTTAAATTAGAATTTAATCTTAAAAGTGATTCAAGGACACAGCAAAAATGTTTTACAGTTCAATCCACACAAAACATACAGACCAGTTTGATATAATGCTAACATCTATAGCGTCACAACACATTGGCTTTATCTTAAAATGTCGCCTTAATCTGAACTAATCTCTGTTTTCCTTTGGTTTTTTCCAGAGCTCCCAGCAAAAGCCAGTGGTCTGATCTGATCCCGGTGGCCCCCCATCAAAGTGGGAGTCCACCCGCATCTTTAAGCATCAAAGATGCATGAGCGTTTGATCACCTTGCATCCTCTTTGTCAGGGATACACGGGCTGAAATCTGATACTAGCTTGTTGTCTTTAGAAATGCTTTCATGAGATCATGTGACAAAAAAGTACCCCCCCCCCACTCCCTAGTAAAGGGATTGAATCCAGTCAGCCGCCACACCAGCAGATATAGTCATCTATCTGAGTTATACCTGAAGTGGGAGCAGTGAGGTATCATTGCTACCCAGCATGCTTCTGAAAAAACAGTTTAGCAGAAAACAGATGAATTGCGTTGTGAGGTAATTGGATTGGATCGGAACCAAAAATGTTCAGTCGAAGCCTGTTTTTGTTAGTTCTGAGCCTCGGGATATCGACTGGCTCCGCACCTCTGATAATGTTGATGTTATTTTAGGAGAAAGGACAGACTGAGCCTGAAGGGGAGAACAGAAAGATGGGTCTTCATTAAAATAATTGGTTATAGGGGAGAATGTAACGGTGGATTACGGGAAATGTGAGTTTTAAGCACCTCAGAAAAGAAAAAGTACAGTCCCTTGCAAAAGCACTCAGAGCTTTTCAGCTTTACATCATTGCATTTCAATTATGAGATAGATCAGTACAAAATATTGTATAATTGTTAAAAAAAGAGTACTTATTTTTTTTTGTTTTGTTATGTTTTAACAAATAAACATCTAAAATGTGTGTGTACCTTTGAATTCCGGCATTCTGATCATAACACACCTAAATAAAACTGAACGACATCCGCTTATAATTATTTACGTAGTATACACCACAGCAGCTGTATTGTGAAGGCCTCAGAAGTGCTACTCACACCAAATGAGTTCTAAAGGCAGATGCAATGTACTCAATTGCATCCTGTTCAGCTAAATACATTCCAGTTTGGCCATAGTTACAACACTATGTAAACCAATAAAGTACAATTTAGTATGCTAGGGAAACCCATTATCGAGTTACTGACTTAGCAGCAGTCCTTCCTCCTGAACAAGCAGGTGGTGGACAGTTAACTTTGATCTATCAACCTATTCACCATTTGTCATACTGTGCATGAATATGGAAACAGTGGAAAGAAAAATATACTTTCAGCAGGAGGTACCTGGTTAGTGTAAATGGATATCTGCCATGACCGACTTGGGACTTGAGACAGAATGGATACGCAAAGAACAACCTAGATCATGTCCAGGACTACTTACAGCATTTTTGGCAACTGTTGCTCTTTTATTGACTTCATCAAGGAGAGTTACATTGTATGTATAGTGAATTGTAGTAGTATGGGAGAGTGACAGGACGAAAGCAGTTGTTCAAAGAAAACTGAAATGAGTCTCATTTGCAGTTTGTCACAAGCCTTATAGAAGACACAGTAAACATGTGGAACAAGCCAGATGAAAATAAAACTAAAATGTTTGTCTTCACTGCCAAAGTTGTGGTGAAAAACACAAGCTGAAGTATAAAAGCTGCGGTATCATGGTGTGGGGCGTTTTTTTTCTATTAGGGAGAGTAAAGCTGGTCAAAGCTATTAGGAAGATGGGCGGACATAAGACACATTGCCATCCTAGAAGAAAATAAAAATTGAATTTGGCTGAGCTAATCTGGTGAAGGATGTACCATATTTACTGAATGTGTATTGGGAAAAAGTCCTTTGACTCCTTGCTACATACGTGTCACGTCAGATACAATGCAGTTTGCAGTTGTAAGCTGGGTATACGTTACAATTTCAAGTTTTATTAATACCTTTGCAAGCTACTGCAAATGTTCATTTAGCAATATTCAACAGACAGCTTATATGAGCTCAAATGAACTCAGTTTGCCTGTTAAGTCAACCCTTACACCCAGAGTTTGGCATCGGGGTGGGGGGTTGGGGGGCTTACTCAGTCAATGAAAATATGGCGTCAGAGATATACGTGTCCCACAGGGTATAGGAGACATCAGGACCGCACACAGGCAGTGCGTTTCCTTCACTGCACACTATAAAACCCCACCACCACCAACACACATGGCTGTAATAAGGCAACAAATTAAGCCATTACACAGTTTTTTAAGGTACACAGACATCCGTGTTTAAACATTTTAAGAGTAGCAAGGGATATCTCTCCAAAAAGTTCCATGGGACCACCAGGGGAAATGAGTGAACATCATTCTTATCATTAGGGAGCTGTCAGGTGATGTTTTCGCAACAGCAGAGTGATCCAGTTGCGATCTACCCGTTCTCCTGTTTGACACCCAATGTAAGGCCGGTTTGTGCGTCTGACAGGAATTTTCGGGCATATTCTCAGATTCTTGCGAGCGACAGTTTAGGATGTGTTAATAAAGGCATATTTCCTGTTTCAGCGGAGAGACATGGAATCACACTCAAGCCAAATATAATGATGGTGTGCGAGCCAGTGTCGAATCTCACTCTGGATATGGTTTAAAAGCAACACCTATAAAACTCCATTACTTGCTGCTGTTGCTGCTGCTAATGTAATGGGGTTCAGGAAAATACTCCAGGAGCTGACAAAAGCGGGGGTGTTTCATAACCCCCCGAGGGAACTTTCTAATTAAATACCCGCTCCTTAACTCCCATAAACAGAGAGGATTTCTAGCTTTTCCTACATGTCATATTTTCTCCATACCTTAGGCGGGGAAATGATGCCAGAAGTTAGGAGTCCATCTTGAGGAATTTAATCAGGAGGGTTTTTAATAGTTTTCCATGTAGAATTGTTTTTCCAAGCTACTGTGAAACATGGAGGAGAGGGCTTGAGGGGAAACGGGGCTTCCCTGGGATGCTGGCAAGCGTCTCCAAGACGGAATATGGGGGGTTGATGCAGAAAATCTGCCATGTTTTATATGATCAAGTTTGTTATTTGGTTACATATTAGCAAAGACAAGTGTCTCTTGTATGTACTGTTTTGGAGTATATTGTATTAGTTTTAGCAGATGATTTATGCAGAATGTAGACAAACTTGGATTTTGTTCCATCAAACTATAATTTCTTGCATATTGATGTAGCAACGCAAAAAGTGTCATAATCACCTATGGCACACTCAACAGAAACCAAAGGATAAAGCTGTCTGACTAACCCCGGATTTCATGTTTTTGAATGCAAAAATTGGGATTTGGTTGATTCTGCTTTTTTATTCTCTTTTTTAAATGATTATATAATAAAATATTTTTGTCGTCTTTAGGATTCAGTTTAAATCAGACCCCAGAGTTGCTGAGTTATTGTTGTGGGCCATTTTAAAAGATGAACGGATTTTACATTTATGGATTAAAGGTGGTTTTGAAAAGAACACACAACTATTTGAATAAAACTTTCTTTTTAAATGGGAGAAAAAAAAATCAACATCAATACATTAATATATAATGAGTAAATGTGTGATGGTTATATTGATCATTGATTGTTATTTGAGGATTTTATTATCTTAAAATTAACAAATGAAAATAAAAACGTTTGTGCCACCTATTATTGTCACATATTCTGATTTGAGTAAAAATTTGTGCACAATGTAAACTGTGTCTCACGAAAGTGTCATTTGTAATGTTTCAGTGGCCAAAATATGTTTTTGCCCTTTTAGACTGAAAGTGCAAATTAAATTAAACGGTTGCAGATTCACAGAGTACAATCAAATCAATGCACAGAACATGCAATTACACACCCACTAGAAACGTCAATACATGTTCATGAAACACAGATTTTCTTGACTTGATAACACCCGAAGATACACAAGATCAACTATGTGAATCTTCCAAGCCATCACATCCTAAAGGTCCTATAATTGTCTGATATCTAAGACCATGGGTCTTAGTGAAAAGTGAGCTAATTGTCATGATCTTATCCTGCTGTAAGTAACAATACAAATCCCAACAGGTAGTGTGCTTGAATGGGTAGGAACAGGGGCGCAACTACATGTTTTTGAGGTGGATGCGAACATGTCGCACCATTAGTCATGCACTTAGAAAATACAATAGTCATATTATGGATTTTTTTTATGTTACATATTATATCAGGTGATCAATTCAATCATAAGCAAATAAGAAGTTTATTTAAAGTAGAAATACATAGTAGTAGTGGCACTCAGTGCTCTCCCACTTCTTCATCATCTGCATCTTTCTGTTCCACATTCTCCTTTGTGGTGATTTACTCGCCATGTCTGCCTGCACTAATTTTCCCAAAAAAGAACTCAATGAAAGACGGTCATCAAAAATTCAAACCATCATGGTAAATAGGTTTTTGTTGCTTCCCTAATGTAATTATTCCTACCCGATTTCATCACTTGTCTCTTCTATCACTGACCCCTTGTCTGTCGCATTCTTCACTAAGTCATGTGGTCAAAAAAGCATTATATATAAGTTGTAAAAATTACAGATCTGTCATCTTCTCTTCTTTTCTCTCCATCCTCACAGCTGAATGGCATCCATTTTGTGTTAAGTAGGTTTAAAATATACAGCAGTAAAAACACAATTAAACAAATCTTTAAATGTAAATGATCTCCTTGTTGGATAACAGTTACTGAATGGACATTGCATCTGATCTGACTTATCAGATACATCACAACACCACAGTGATATTGAATAAGACATTTAAACTCAAGCGTTTCCCTGCCAAAAAGGTTGGAAGGCTCACCAACCCTTTTGAGCCTAAGGGCTAGTGACACTGGACTAATTTGTCTTATACACACATAAACTTGTACAACTCATCTTTAATTAAACAATCAATAATAATGAATAAACATATGAGTGAATTTAGCTTTCCTGTGTTAATATTTCCTGAGTTTTATTTCTTAGTGTGTGGATAGGTGTGTGTGACAGGCGTTTGTATCTGATATAAATAGAAATACCGAAGAAATCACGTCCCTTATCGGTTCAATAGGGGAGGCAACATTTAACAGACAAATATGGGACGATTCCATATTTGGTTAGCAAACCTTAATGTTTACAACCCTCTTGTCCTGTTGTCTATACACTGACGGTACTTGCTAGTGATGAGACGCTTCATGACGCCTCATGAAGCGTTTCGACACATTGCACAACTGTATTGATACTGTGTCACTGAATACTGACACCTGCTGGACATTAAAAATCCCTACTGGAAACGTAGATGGAGTGATTTGATGAAATTGAGTCTGTTACGCTTTTTTGACTAAGAGTCAATCTCAGCTGAATTTGGACTCAGATAGATCAAGTAGAAACTGAAAAGATCCTGAGGAAAGAACGAAATGACGCGATGGCTCATTGAAGGCTTTTTTTTCATCCCGCCAACATCTTTATCCTTCTCCCTTTTCCTTTTCATGTCGTGCCCCCCCGAATAGCTTTTTTTCTCTGCCGCTCCATCTTGTTGTCAAGTGCACTACGGGCGGTGGTCTGAGATTAAAAAAACAAAACAAAAGCGCGCTTGAGTGCGTCTCTTAGGGGAGCGTGCCCAAGCCACCTGTGTGGGACGGGAGAGCGATAGGAGGGGAGGTGAAGGAGCAGAGGGGCGCCTAATCAGTGCCTTTACTCTGTTATTGATCATTTCATGCTGTGAATTATAGAACATGCTAACTAGAAAAACATTTTTTCTATTTGGAGTTTTGACGCACCCTCTAGTGCAGCGCCCCTATGCGTTGCATAGAGTGCATACCCACTTTTTGCGCCACTGGGTTTGAACAATGTTTCTTATGCTGTCTAATGTGTCTGTTTTGTCTGTATGATATTTTTGGGTTTTGTTTAACAAAGGTGTGTAATTGCAACTGTCCTGCAAATCCTTTTGCCCAAATACCTCTATTACTACTACTAATACTCAAAGCTGTTGTGAAGTGGCACGACCAATTTTTAAGGTTTTTAAGTGGTTTTAACCCCTGATCCAGGTCATGTTATCTTAACGTTGGACCTAATGCTAAGTCTCAAGACCAGTCTTTTATTGTTCAGCTGGAACCTTAGTTTCCTGTCCCAACAAAACTCTGCTTGGTCCAGACGCGAAAGCTGAATGGAGATGCAGCCATGTGCTTCCCTGAATTACCATTTGCCTTAAGAGCCTTTTGAAAACGTGTCCTTAAAAAAGTGGCCATTGAATTTAAATCTTAACTGTGCTTAGAAGGAGAAAAAAAACAACTTTACCATAAAAGGAAGTTATTTTGTATGGAAGCCCATTCTTGCCAGGCTGATTAAATAAAAAATACTTTAAAAAACTTATATCTCATAATTATGATCTAGTATCTCATAATTATGACTTACCTATCTCATAATCATGAGATTGTGTCTCATTATTACATTACAAAGCTATAATATGTCCATAATGATTTATGACTTAACTATCCAACAATTTGACTTAGTATCTCATTATTATGACTTAGCTATCTCTTAATTAATAATGAGATACTATCTCATAATAATGAAAAACTATCTTATAGTTATGAAATACTATCTCATAATTATAAGAGTCATGATTATGCAGTAGCTAAGTCATAATTATGAGATTATTTTATTTTATTAGTATGACATTCCATCTCATCATTATGAGATTGCAAGTTACAATTCTGAGACAATAAACTATGATTACGAGACAGTATCTCATAATTGTGAGCAGCCAAGTCATAATTATGAGATGGGTACGTTTTAATTATGAGATATTATCTCATAACTAATCCTGATTGAAAATGATCATACACAAATGTTGTTGTTGTTTTTTTCATCAGTATAGTCTTCCATACTTTAGTATGAGATTTCCAGAATCGTGTGGCGTTTCCTCCCGTCCAATCAGTCTGTGATACAACTGTTATGAAGCAATATTTACCTGCTCCCTCGCTCCTCGCGCACGCCACTCACCTTAGCCTCATCCAATCGCGAGGCACACGAGCCCCATGGCTCCTCCCCGGCGTATAATTGGAAGTTTCTTTAGTTTCTCCGGCGGCGCTCCCGCGACAGTGTAGTCTGAGCTCGTGGAGGAATTAAAAACAGCAGCAGCGGCAGAAGCAGCAACAGCAGCAGCAGCAGCAGCAGCGATGTTCACCGGGAGCACGAACGCGTGCGTGACCCTGTGCTTGTGGATTACGGCCCTGACGAGCGTCTCCGCCAGGAAGCAGGACGACTCCTTCTTCACCGCCAGCGTCTACCGAGCGAGATGCGCCTCGCGCTGCCTTAGCCTGCACATCACTCGCATCTCGGCGTTCTTCAAGCACCCGCAGGTACGGCGGGCGGCACGAAGCCCTCACTGCTGTCTGGCGATGGGAGTGGATGCTGGGCACAGCAATTGGAAAAAGATACATAATTGATCAGACGGATTAGTTTCAAATTAATAATAATGAGAATCCCCCCCAAAAAAGTCTCATCCTATTAATTGCAAAGTTATCATCACCAGAACTGAGATATGTTTTACTGTTGTCCGTTTTAAACAGGAAGGTCTGCAGGCTTAATTAACACCTTGCTGTGTTTTCCAGACTTGGAGATGAATTAAAAAGCTCTTAAGTGCCGCCAGTTTCCATCCATTACAAGCTAATTAGTGGAAAATGAGAGATCATGTCTTTTAAGGAATACATGTGTTGTTGTGATGCAGCCCTGGTTTGGATCCAGTGAAAATAATACTAATTATTTTTTTTGCTTGATTTTTTTGTGGTATGTGTTGTCAGAAGTTGTTTTTCACCCTCCACTGAATGCACTGTTCTCTCTCAGGACCCCCACAGAAAAGAGCTGGACACCGATCCCTCTTCCCCCCCCTTCTCCTCTTTTTCTTTTTTGTTGTTGCTCCTTTTTTCTGCAGCTATCTCTCTGCTGTCTGCCTGCTTTTACTCTCACTCCATTAGGATTTTCAAGGGTTGTCTTTTTTCTCAGGGTCTGTTAATGACTCCTTATATGTTTGGATGCACCGATCAGGCTTACCAGCATTGGTAAAAGTATCTAGATTTATGCATCAAAGCATAGTTCCCTAACCTTTTCATGGTGTTTCTATTCTATATGTATGAAGTTTATGAAATTGATTAATGTATTCATAGTTTTCTCTTTTTATTTCACTGGTTGATCACTGATCAGTTCTGGTCAGGGTCACCAGCTTAGTGACTGGCAAAAGTCAGACTTGATCAAGCGATAACTGTGAGACCCTTCAAGCTTGTTGATTGTTGGATCTCTAGTAATTAGCACAGAAGGACTGCATTGATCAGCTCTCTTGTTTTTTGTTTTTTTTTACCAATTAACCAGACTTTTTATAGCGCATCTGCGTAGCTTCCGCCAGACACAGATGATGGGCCAGCGTCGGAAACCAACAATGCGATAACAAAAAATAAAAGTGAAAATATGGTTTCACGCAGAGATTTGAAATAAAGCACGTGTGGCATGATCTGTTTTCTGTGATTCAAAACAGAAAAGCACTTAAGTGTTGCATTGCTACAAAAAACAATGTAATGTATTGATTTCTAGAGCTGTAAAAATGTCTCCTTCTTGGCTTGTTTATTATAACTATGATTTTGTTTGAAATGACGGCTTAACAGAGGTGCAGCTGATAGGTTGCCTTAGAAATAGTGCTACCCTAATTAAAGTGATGTGTGGTGCTCCTTTAGTTTCCAAGAGATGACTATTTTTGTTTTCTGAGTGTGTTAATTTAACGAGCAAAATCGACCCTACTAATAAACAAATAAGAAAACATATCCAACTGATTTGTAGTTTGCAGCAACAAGTTTGGGAGGGGCAGCACATTTATGTAATTTCCTCTGGCATCTCAGTAACAGGAGTTCTGGGAACAATATAATGAAAACGTTCAAGGGTTTTTGAAACGGTAACTCTGTACTGTTACCATGCCTACGAGACGCCTAGTGGTTAACCTTAGCATTATTTTATGCAAAGATTAAATTTGTCTCGGCGGTTTTCAGCATCTGATAGAAACAGAGGTGAAGAGGCATTCTAGAGAAAACAGTTTTTTTTTAAAGAGTGGAACTTGGCGAGGACTTGTTTGGACCGGATTCCAGCAGCGCATCAGAGCCCAAGGTTGCAAAGTCGGGGGAATTAAATTAGTCATCAGCTAAAAAGTCAAATAACTGTTGGAGCCTCACCTCTAATGAACAGCTAATAGTCAACATAATTGAGTGCAGAGTCTGAGAGTCTGGGGCGGTCCTCAGTTAGGGGGAGGAAATAAAAGGGAGGCTTGTGTCTAAAGAAAGGCTGCGTGGTGATAAGTGGTTTAAGCAAGAACAGACCAATATGTGAGTATTGTCCTTTGCACTGGTCTATACAGTCCTTTCGTGTCAGAATGGGGGGTCCGGTCAGCTGCGAAAACATATGGCCACCCTCTTTTCTGCCCTCTACCCCCCCTCCTGGTTCTGCCAGTAAATGCCAGCATCACCTTTAAAGCTTATGTAGGAGACACACTGCTCTGCTGGGGTCACCTTCCTACTAAATGTAAGCAATCTGTTTATGTTAGATATGCACCAGTCAGGCTTTTCTATACCAATTTCTTGTTTACCTCTGACATCTGTCTTGGAGGTTAAGTTCATTTTGCTAAGCACTATGAAACATAAAAGAGAGAAACATGATTATCACGCGGTAGATTTAAATAAGAAATAAGGAAGTGTCAACAGATCGATCCTAAAGCCAAACCAGTCAATCTTGATTATTCATCTGCGGCTGAATTTTTAAATTGGATCGTTTAGACCAAACTTTATTTTGTCTCTTTTTGTATTTCACGTTTTAAAAGTCAGATAAAGTTTATGGAAACTGTCATTACTACAAATACGCCGTTGGCAGTAGGTGGGATTTCAACGAACAGTCAGAAATGCACCAAAATAAGCGAAACAATCCTGATATTGGAATCGACCAATTTTCCTTGATCCATGGGGAATGCATGCAGAATTTATATTCTTTGTCTACAAGCAAATCCATCTTGTTCTTATATTTTCAATTCCTCCATCAACAAACGGCAACACATGTTTGAATGTTAAATCCAAACTCGGTGCTTTTGCATTTAAGAAAAACACCAATTTTAAAAGTTGGAAGCGGTGGATAACTCCCCCCCCAAAAAATAAATAAATAAACCCAAAAACCAACATTGGCTTGGAAATTGTGATTGGTGCATCTCTGAAGCAACATCACATGAAATTTATTTTCATTTGTCAACCAAAAACAGTGGTGGTTAACTAGCTTTAATGTATTTAAAGAACTAGAAGTAAAGTCCGCAGTATTTTAGCTGCTATTCACAGAAAAGAGTTGAACATGAGACAATTGAATGTTTCCAATTTAGGCCCAGTTTATGGGTGCCATTCGGGACAAGGTGCAGAAAGCCTGTACGAAGTGTTACCATGACAGCCGACGATGTTCAGCCGGCACAAACCTACAGGTGTATCTGCTTCCTCTCCGGTCTTATTACATCGACGGGCCCAGCAGGCACTTGGGAGCTCCACTCTGGTGATTGAGACAACAGACCTCCTAATTCAACTCAGACATCCTTTGGGGGGGGGTCATTCAATACTCGCAGAGCAAAACCAAGACACACAATGCTTTCCAGTTGAATGGAAATGAAATGTCTCGGTTGTATGTCAAAACAGAGCTCCTTCCCCCTTGTTTCCTGATATTTTACTATCTCTGCTCAGCATCTAGTAATCTATATGGGCCGCTGCTAGTTTTGGTTTCAGAACAAACGACAGATCGCTCACTTTAACTCATTTAGCAGCTGGAATCCATCCTTTTTTCAAATATTAGCTTTGATTTAACAATCCTGTGAACAGTGGAGGATTTAGATGTCGTTGCAGATGTTGTGAGCACCATCTGATTTAGGATAAAAATGAGACACTTTGTTTTAATTGCCACATTTCTGAATTAGTGCGAAATGGAAACAAGCGTGAAGCTGCGGAGTTGGGAAACTCACGGGTAGTCTATTGCTTGTCAGATTTATAGCGACAAGAGATTTATTGATGTAATAGCATTTCCAAACACAGATTTATTGACATTTTACTCGACTTTTGGGGAACTCGTCACCCCCAGTACAATAGACAGAGCAGGAGGGGAACACCCAACCATAAATATTAGCTCTCGGACACTTTTAAATATTAAGAGCGAGCTGGGAGCCCCGCGCAATAATGTATTCTAAAAGCATCAGCCTTGTAGTGGATTATTTATGTGGGGGACACGTCAAGCCAAAACCAAGGTGTGTCCATGAGCTCTTGTTATTAACATTCACTGCAATAAAAATCTCACACGTTTTGAAATTCACTCATTCATTCAAAGAAAAAACAAAAATCACACTAAAATCTAAGCATGATGGGAAGGCACAAGAAGAGCAGCTGAAAAAGTAATTTTTCCGCGCCCAGTTATTATCGCCACTTGATATTAAACAACCCATAATTGGGATCAAGCTGCACATCCTCGCTTGCCTCCTGCGAGTGTGGAGTTTTTCATTAGTCGAGGCGTCAAATGAATAGAAGTCTATGTGACTGGGCTTAACCTCTCTGTGTGTGCTTGCCGTGTCTGTAAATCTCTGCTCTGGTACGCCCCGACCTACCCCGGCTGACAAATTACCCTCATTCCAATGTGGAGACAAACTTTAAACCAGTTGTTCTAGATCTCTGAAGCACCTTTTTATGTTAACAGCGCACTCATATTAACTCACCGTCTGGGGGGTCCTGGGCAAAGAAATGATTAACGCCAACTGACCAACCACATCTTTCGCAGCTACTTCAATAAAATACCATGCTATTAAGGTGTAGACTTTTTTTGGTAAAAAACAGAACTGAACAACATAAATACAGTTTTCTTAGTAACTTACTTGCTCAGTATTGATGTGTCTTAGTACAACCCGGGTATTGATAGGAGAGCTACTGTAACCTTTGTTTATAGACTATTGGCTGCAGGTATGAGCATAATTAGGAGTCTGTTTTACAGACTTTCCGAACTAAAATAGAAACAGATGTAAGAGCAATACACAAATAGTGTTTTGAGTCTTAAGATGTATTATGTATTTCATATTTTTTAGAAGGAGGGGGCAGCATAGCGTTTGAGAGATTGAAAACGATTAAAATGTAGATTCTAACCTCAACACTGAATTTTAAGAAGGCTAATAGTAATCTTTATTTATGAAGCCCTTTAAACAGCACATAGCTGTAACAAAATGTTGTACATAGAAGTGTAAGGTATAAAACATAAAGCATAAAAAAAATATAAAATCAGTAAAAACAAGCAATCCAACATGCTTTTTAACAGACTGGTTATGAAACAATACCACAGAGAAAGTTAGCTGCACATGGTTAAGCCTTCCTTTTGCCCTCTGAATGTCTCTCTGACTAACACAACTAAAGATATGGCTTAGAAAATGTGTGTGTGTTTTTTTTATTTTTTAAAAGCTCCTTATATGTCATTTAATTCAGTTGTCAAATAAGATTTGTTTGAATTGGGAATAACGTTGCAGGCTACGAGACGCCACAGTTGAATGCAGTTGGTTTCTATCCTGGCCTGGGGACTTTCTGCAGGTGGTTTGTATGTTATCACCATACATACGCAAGCTCTCATTTCACTTCTCAGGCTTCTTCACACATTCAAACCAAATGCCTATTAAATTGATATTGGGTCTACCTTAATTCCCCTCTGGAGTGTGTGTGTCATTGCATTGTTGTTTGTCCAGCGTCCCTCTTGACTCCTGACTTGTTCAGGCTGCACCCTACCTTCCGCTACGACCCTACAAGAATAAGCAGGTATAATTATAATTACGGTAGCTACAAATCTAAATAGATTTTCTTATTAATGGCAGCTAAACACCAGTTTATACACACAGTTTCGGTCATACATATTTTGATATTAGTCAAAATTTCTTATAGGTTCTGATCTTTTCTCCTAAGCTATCTAAGGACCTGTTAGCTTTTAAAAGAGGCATTAGCTCGCCTTTGAAGTCACAGAACTCAGCGAGGTCTTACACACCGGGGGGAGTTTCTATTATTTAAAAGTGGGAAATGATGTCGGCGAGACTAAAATGCATCCGCTTTTTAATCCTAGTGAAAAGCCCTGAAGAAAAGAAGATTTTCTATTTTCAAAAGACGGTCTGATATCCTGAAAGATAAAAGGATTTTTTTTTGTTCTTTCAGCTCCTCTCAGTGTTCCAGACAATACAGCAACTCTGGCCACCTGCTCTGACTTGTCCGCTGACGACACCCATAATGAATCTGTGTGATAAATGTCTCCTGTACATGCACCTCGAGTCATTCGGCTGTCACCAACGCAGCTCGGCTCTTCGCTGCTGCTTCCTTGACTTGTCCCCTTAACCCCCTCCGTCACACCGGGGCATATCTGGAATGAATTCATCTGCCGGAGTCCTTGACAGTCCTCGGCTCTGCATAATGTTTCAGAGTGGAGGAATGTCGTTGTGAGTCAAAGGGATGAAGTCCTGACCTATAATTATTCCCTCGTTGGTCCCTGAAATGGCGGGGTCAGGTCTGGACAGCTGGGGCAACATCCCGCCGAGGCTCCCTGCGACGGGCATGTTGTCACACAGCAAAATTAGCTCCTTTGTGGATCTGGCCCTGTCCTAGCTGATGGATGGTTCAAAGAGAGGCGTCAGAAACCGGACTGATGATTTAGGATGCGGTCTACAGTCGTGACAATGTTTATAAATTATCTGACGGCATGGCTTGCCAGTGTAAATGTCTACATTTTATTTATACTGTGTCACCAGCGGGGTTTGGCTCCTCGGGGTCTCGTCATTAAAAATTTAAATTAAAATCTTTTTTTTTTTTTTTCGGCTGAACTCCCCAAGGCTTTTTCTCACTCTTTGCCAAACAAATTATGCTCTGGTGAGTAATAAACAATGATTGAATCCAAGTTCGGCCCAACAGAGCGCAGGTGTTTTATGTCACCCGAAACGACTGAAAACTTATGGATGCACAACAAACCAGTCAGCCAAAACGAGCTCTTATTTCAGCTCCGTTTGGTAACAAAAACAGCCATCCCGGGTCTCGTTAGTGCTCAGACTCTTAAAATTTTTCATCCTTATCTGCCGCCCTTTCGCGAGGGAGGTTCTCTCAAGACACGACCGTCCAATCAGAGCTCCCTTTGAAGCCTTTTGACCGCTATCCTTGACTTTAAAAGCACAACACTTACTGGCACTGAATGTCAAATTAAGCCCCAGTAATGATAACTTCACTGCCAGGATCTCATGGGAAATTTCGCTTGGATTACATTGTGAGAAAAAAGGCTTTGAACTTGACATTGAACCTAAACAGACCCTTTGCTTTCTGATCCCTGAAGTTTGGATGTCTTTTCACGGCTTCGATTTATTTAGAGAACAGGGAACATCCAAATCCCAGACCCTGTTACAGGTCATTGACTAAAAAAAAGAAAACCTTTCTATGGGAACTCCAAACTCTTTGTTAGAAATACATGCATTTCATCACTCATCAGTTCAGAGGTATTAAAAAGGGGAACAAAGAGGCAAATTTCAGCATTACAGTATGTAACAGTAACAAATAAAATCTTTAGCTTTTATTCAGTTTTCTGTTGTTTAAGCGAAATCCAAATTGATTGAAGTTGCTGACTCCTAAAACTATAAGAAGCGTTGACCTTCTAATATTGTTAAGTTAACCAATTTCTTTTTAGAGTTATTGAAGGTGGATCATTCTTTGCCTTTATTTGGCCTTGAACAATGTGACGAAAAATAGGCTGTTTTAGCCAAATGTCCAAATGTAGCCCAAGAAAATACATTAAAGGTATTTGATCAACTAGTAACAGTATTTAACTTAATAATAGACATGTTTATGTGTATTGAGATTTCAATGTCTACTAAACAAAAAACCTCATGGGGTATTAATTAGACTTAATTGATTGATTTTACACTGATATATATGATTGAGACTAGCGAGAACATTCCACCTCCACAGTCAAGCTTTCAATCAAAGAGTTTTAGACTTGAATTGGACTTCAACAATCTTTCATGTAATCAGGAGTGAAAGCAAGCCGGTCTGTAAACTAAGCACTGTCCCTCTTTCAGGTGCTTTGCACATTTTACTGTGAAAAGTAATGCCTTATTATCAACCTGATGATGTTCGGAAAGTATAACCTGCTCATGTTCAGAGTAAAGACAGATTACGTCCCCGGATTGAGTCATAGTAATTCAGAGCAACCTTCGAGCTTCTGGAAATAATTTACTGAAGTCATGTAGACACATTTCCTTTCAAACTGTATGACTGAGATATAGAAAATGACTTATTAATAATGAATTATCCTCCTGGGGGAAGACAAATTAATGCATGGTCGTTACCAAATTACCTTTGGCGGACAGCGCATTTATGTTTGTACACCTCTTGGACTAACAGACCAAACTCTGATTTGTTTGATATAGGATTGGAAATGACCTCTTGGGTAGGCAATTTTTGCTTCTCCTTTCAGTTCGTAATCTTACTTTTTTATTTGTTCGTGCTTTGAAGAGTCAGAACTATGTGGGCCAAATGTTTGCTTTGTCGGATGACAAAAGGTGCCACCTTCGCAGCGATTAGATGGAATGTGTGCAGTTCGCCCAGGACTGCTTAGATCAGCGTTGCCCTCGCTGACTTCAAAAACGTGTGTTGAGAGATCAAACAAATCCTCAGAGTCGCAGAGGTCACCCCAAGCTCCTGAAACTGACCAGAGGTGTACTGCAGTCCGCCTTTATGGCTAGAGGTGGTCTGACTCTTGACTCACGCATTACTCTAATCAATCATCAAGAGGACTGGGCTTAAGGCTAAGCAGCACGAAGGATATTTATCGTGACAGGACGGAAGAGGGTCACTGTTAAGTCTGTGCATTGTGATGGATTTATTGTTTGCGAATATGTTTTCAACAGCATCTCCCTATGAATAATGATGTTTTCCCTTCTCGTTTGCAGAATAATGGCTCCTTGGTGTGGTGCCAGAATCACAAGCAGTGCTCCAAGGTAATGTGGGTTCATTTCTTTCACGAATGAGATGCATGGCACGTACATGGCTCATTATCAGAGAATAATACGACATAAAGCGCACGAGTCACGACAGGACCGGCCTTTTCATGCCTCCGCGGCAAACATGAACTGTTGCTATAGACTTTCCTGAGAGAGGGAGAGAGACAGAAGAAGTATAAAAGCAAGGTGTGATTGCTGTTTTCTTGTTGTCGTTTGGCATTTTAGGCAGATATGTTATTGTGACATGCGTCCCGCAGAGCTTGTTTGTGTTCTGTGCACCGTTTGAAAGATGTTTGATACAAAGCGAGCGTTGACAGCCCTTCTGAATAGACGATGCTGACATACTCCATCAGGCTCTCCCGCAGCTGTCGACAGGGCCCTCAGAAATGCGCCGTGAAGACCTTAGGCTGAGATCAAGGACTGATACAACAACAGAGCTCCATCCATGCAGTCATCTCAGCAGGCCTCCCTATGGCTCTATAGATGCTTTCTACTCCTCAAGCAAACAATCCAATTAGAAGTTGCTTCTAAAATAGAGGATCCATGCTGTTTACGTGTTTATGCACCATAAATGTTTGAATGTTTCCTAGGTTACAACTTCAAACATTAGTGTTTTTCTATGTTTTTATGGTCTATTTTAGTGAACCTTTGGTTAGTTGAGACAAACAAGGGTTTTATGGCATATCATCTATCAGTTTAGTAGATCTAGGGACTTATTTTTTGCGCTTACTTCACTGCAAAATAGCTCAGTTTTAGTAAATTTGAGTGAATTTCTTCTATAAACATAACTTTTTAGGTTTTACCAAGGTTGCTGGGTTGTTTTCAAGTCTGATTTTGGCTACACTAACAAATGAGTATGCTTATACTTTTAATATTCTGTCTTACCTTTGGCTGTATGAATTTCTTTAGTCTCCCTGATGAAGATACTTTCCTTCAACATCTACAGTGATCGCACAAATACTTCAAAAATTTCAATTTAATTACAGAAAGATGGACGTTTTGCTAGGCTTCTATCTATGCATCCATCTCACGGTATCCAATGGTACATAATGTTAAGATCACAAGTTGAGATTTGAACTGTATTTCTTAGTTTTATTCACATAAATGATAAACAAATGGTTTAACAAATAAGAAATGTTGTTGTAGAATCATTTAATCATGTTTTGACAAGTCTTATCACTTTATATTGAGGTCTCTGTTTCTACTTCTGCCAGAAAAGCATTGAAAATTCTTTCTTTTGTGTTGTTACAAATTAAAAATTGTTGTTTTAAAATATACACTTATGGTTTTATCAGTATATAGTGTAGATTTTTACAGAGAATCAAATTCAGTTATATCTGAATAAGGAAATTCTGGGAATATGAACAGTTTTGCAAGGTCTGTTTCTGTTTCTGCTCTTATCTGCTCTTAAACATATCAGACTGAACTATCAGGATGCATGTTTTTTTAACGGTTTAGACAAATCACATGTGGGCCCTCAGTGTGTTAATCAACTCCTCCATCCACGGACATAAGTTATCGAGGAATGCACGCTGAGAATTAGCGCAAACTGATTGTTATTAATTGGATAGATGTTGAAAAACACAGAGTGGCCGCAGTCTTACATGCTCGCCTAACATTCCTTCATGTGTGCTGCTAATATTAATCACAATCAGTGTCCGATATCAACTGCCTTGTTAAATTCACCCTCTGTGCTCAATTTGTAGATTCTCTTTTTTTGAATTTCAAATGGCTTCCTATCCAGCTCGCATCTGGCTCGGATACAGCAGGGCTATTGTGCTTTGTGTGCTTTCTGCTGAGTGTTCTGATGTGAAGTTTTCTTATTTTACCTGTCTTCCAGCATCCCTGTAATGTCTTAAGTGGCGTTAGAGTGCCTCGTAACACATACTGGACACCTTTTTTTACATTTTGTGACAATAAAACCACAGACTTAAGCGTTACTTTTTTAAATAAAGAGCGATAAATGAAACTAAATTCAGCATGAAATCTACCGCTACTAGTTACTTTAAGAACTCAGTGTAATAAACTTCTTGTATGTAACTTGGTTTCCATTTGACCACAGCTTTTCTGTGAATGTCTGAGATGTTTGTGAGAGAACATTTGTTAATGAACAGCATAATCAAGATGAAAGGACTCGCCAGACAGGTGAGGGACTAGTTTATGGAGGATTGCAATGTTTCTTCCGTTTTCACTCTATTCCTGTCCCGTTGGGTGTCCTGTTGTTTCGGCCATTTGTGCGCATTTGTCACAGTTCGTGCACATCCTGAGTGGTGCCCGCCGGACAGAAGGAGCAAGGCGGACTCTGAAAGCATGTTGTTTCAACAATTATATGCACAGTTGAATGTAGCGAAAAGTGCAACCTTGGAAGAAAAACCTGTTAGAAGCTACAAACATTAAAAAACTGCGGTGTAGGTACAGTTCACCTTAAAGCCAGCCAAACGTCTAAATAGGGAGTGGGATGGGTTTGATCAAAGAAAGCCAGGTCACAGTTCAGACTTGGGCTACGTTCACCCCCCAAGCAAATGCGACCCAAATTAACAATGGCTGAAGCAAGCATTTAGCTTAGTTTTGCTTTCAATTGTCTTACCTTCCTTATCTTCTTGTGTTCTGTCGGTTCCAGTTGCTCAAAAACTTTGATTGGGTTGTAAACTGTTCAATCAGACCCGAAGTCTGAATATACATGAAATTAAGAATCTGTGACAAGACTTAAAAACTAAAATTTACAGATGATGTCCATCCCGTCGGATTAAAATTTAGTTTTTTTTTTTCTTTTTACAAAGAATGAGCAAATAATGCTGTCTCTAGTTTGACAGAGAGACATACGTCAAAGGACAATCAGCTATAAGGAGGTTCCACAAAGTATGTAATACTTTGGCAAAAAATGTTATCACTGAGATGCTCAGAATTAAGATTTTCAATGCAAATGTGAATATTTAGAAAATTCTTTGACAGACAGTCTCCTTCCTCCTTTGGTAGCCAACTTCAACTCCTAGTCATCCCCTCAAGTCATTCCCCAGTGTTATGTTTAAAAAAAAGTCATTTCCTGGCTGCAAGTTTAGAAACAGTCCACTGTTTTCATAATCAATCAAGTAATATTACTGAAACTCCGAGAATGTCCAGCAATCCTCCCTGTTGTAACAAGCGTGCCAGTTCGCACTTCTTCATCCCGTGTTTGAGCTTCAAATACATGAGGCTGGATTTTGAGGTAAGCCCTTAAAAATAATGACATGCTTGTGCTGCTGCTCTAAAGCTGCCAGTCCAGTTCGAAGGGGCTCTCCAGATTAAATTAGTTTAATCGCGTCCAAGGTTTTGGTTCAGCTATTCGGGACGTGGGCCAGGGCGCAATGCTAAAGTTTGGAGTTCAAAAAAAAAAAGTTAATGTTTGGGGAGCAAACATCAACCACAATTCAAGCTAACAACTCATCGACTGGAGTGCACACTTGCAGGGCTTGTGTGTCGAAACAGAGGCACTGTTGCCACTCTAACAGTTCTAACAATTGGGCCCTTGCTGTACTACAGTGGTGCCCCCTTTGAATAGGACTACCACTGCTGATTAGCCTCTGCACTTTATAAACAGCTCACAGTAAAAACACACAAGAGATTGTATCTAAGGGTGGACACGTTAGGGTAGAAGATCCGTCCACTGAGGGGGATTGAAAAAAACCCTGAGCTGCAGGAGAAAACGTAACTAAGTGGCAAGACAAAGATGCATTTTAGCAAATAAAAACCTTTGTTTCCATTTGTAATTAGAAAGTCATTTTGGCCATCCCTTTCGCAGCATCTAGAGTCGGCTTTCAGGCTCCCCTATTGTCATTATAATTAACCTGCTTACCCCTCTCACTGAAACAGAATGAGGTGGCATTTGAAGAGTCATTACCATGCCGCACCAGCGGACCGGCAGACAAGCTGCATTCAGCAGGAAGAGGGCAAGGAAGCACACAGCAGGCATTCCCATAAGCTATTATCAATAATTCAACAGGTTGACTGAGCTCAAAACATAAAACGTTTTAGATGAACTTCCTTAAAGTTTAAAAAACACGCTGGTGTTTTCGCTTTCCTGCTGGGATAAAGAAAATCTAAATTGATCTCAAGCATGCATCTATGAAGAGACTTTCTACTTACGGAGTCTTTTAGTGAAAGGTTTACATTCCATACATTAGAATAATATTCAAGGGTTTTCATTACTTTTGAAAGAATATTGTGAGCTATTAATTTAGTTAGGACAGTCTCCCATTCACAAAGAAACACCGCTACTTAAATTTGTTTAAATGTTCCTACAAGTTAGACCTGGGACACATCTTTCTGAAATTAGGACTAAATTGTAAGGCAAGTCAAGTTTATCCACATACCCACATTTATACACAAGAACAACTGGTGCTTTACACAAATTGAAAAGAAAGACAATAAGATAACAAGAAACCTTTAGGATACAAGATAGTAAGTTGATTTATTGCCATACTTGATGCAGCTGTTAAAATTTAGGCCAAAAATGATGTGAGGAATCTTTTGACCTGTTGAGTCTATTTGAACACTGATATCTATCCTTTAATTTCTCCGACCAAAAACCCCAATGAATTTCCTTTTATTTTCTCCACTGAACTAGGGGGAAATACTGACCCATCCACTCATTGATGTCCGGGACAAATTGTGTTGAAAACTGCATATCAAGTTGTAGCATCCGCATACATACGGTAAACAATTCTGTTGGCATGTCATGAATTTTTAAGAAAACTAAGGTTTTGGCTTTCCAAAAGCTCAATATTAGTTAGTTTTAAACTTTGCAAATTCAATATGGATCTATGTTGGTTTTGTACTGTTTAATTGAAATATCAGAAGTCTCACAAAAACAGTCTCTTATAGACGAAAGGAAATCATTTGGGAACCACTAAGTATAGAGCATTTAATGCCCTCAAAATATTGGAGCACCGATGCAGCTATTAAAACCTGCTTAGCAACAACTTGTAATATGATGGTGCTGGCAGAGAAAAAAGAAAACAATCTAGCAGCATTGAAAATTAACGTTTCTTACACTGAGAAAACATTGAGGTAAGCTGAGCTAATTACCCAAAGTGACTAGAAGTATATTTAGAGGAGTCACGATAAGGCTTTCTAACAACAACAAACAAACAAACAAACAAACAACACTATGGCAACTGTCTGGCATGGTAAAATGTCGGTACTTGTCAGAGCCTCATGTAGTCTTAAGGATTTCAAGGCACTTGTCTACAATCATTTGTTCACATATTCACACAGCCAGGGTGGTGAGCTTCAGCTGCCTTGGGCAGATATGTGGACAAAAAAAACACTAATCGCTATGAATGGCCTCAATCCTGTTAAATACATTTGGACTATGTCTAAAACTCAGGTCAACGCTAGTAAAATTAATCAAATACAACAGAGTCTACAAATTTATGACAATAAGCCCATTCAAGTGTCCAGCCAGAATGAACCCAGACATTTGTTGAGGGAATATTAAAAGGCTGTAAAGATCTTTATGTCTCTCTAACTTGTTAAGATCGTTGGTTTGTATGTTTCTAATTGAGCTTTCTGCCTTATTTTGATCCTGAAAAGGAAAAAAATCTCTAAACCGAATTAATCTGTTAAACACTAGATTAGTGTTTAACAGATTAATTAATTCATAGATATGAAGTTTTAAAATCTGTGATCATTCCACTCAAATAAATGCATTGGGATGTGCTGAACTGCACTAATAAAACAGCATTAAAAGTGTTATATAAGCGTATAACTCCCAATAGTTTTGCTTTAGACAATGAAAGTGATCCAGGCTCCGTGTTAAATGCTACGACTAACTCGAGGCAGTAAAATGATGGCGTGTAACAATACGGCATGCTTCACTACTCAAATGTCTCTAAGAAAAGGACCTATCAAAAGGACATTGTGTGGATGTAAGATGGCTTACAGGGAAGTGCCCGTCACTGGGCTCCCATGGGGGGAGAGTTGCGCTGTTTTGTTTTTGTAGTGAATACCACAAACATGTTTTAAAATCTCAGCAAATGTACAATTTCACAGTGAAAGTAGGTCTTCGGTTAGACAATCCCTATTTCCTGATGATTCCTATTTTAGGAAAATAAAAGCTTTTTGAATTCATCGTTGTCTTAGTCACAGTTCGATAGCAAATAAGACGTCCTTTTTCAAACGCCTCCTATATTAGCGTTCTTTCCAAACCGTCGAACCCTAAGCTGCGGATTCAAGCACAGTGTTTACTCTTTTGATTACTTGCTGCCTTCTTTTTTTATTTTTATTTTTATTTTTTACATTTTGAAAGCTTCTGAGCGTTTTTCTGAATAACAATAATTGGAATGCTACTATGTCACATTCAAAAGTGTCCTTCAAAGCCCACTGTCAAACTCACCCCCCACACAAAACCCCTCTCCTACCCCCCTCCCATGTTTTCTCACGCCAAAATAAAATGATCCATCGTTTCTCCTCTTTTGTAGGTTTTTCTTCTTCTCAGGGTCTTCTGAGATTTATTTAGGAGTTTAGGGAAGGTAAACACCTTCCCTCACAGGTTTTCTGCAGTGACTCACTGAAACTTCTTTTGTGTGCATCTTTGTCCTTCTGGGTCGGGAAAGTTTATTTTTAGGTGCGCTGAAAAGATGTGATGAAGTGGTCGGTGGTTGGTAGTTTTACAGCCGAGGGATGACTGGGATTGTTTGGTGCTTGGACGAACTTCAAAGAAACCTTTTGGTCATGTCGAGGCCAGACATTCAAAGCAACTTACTGTGTTAGTCACATTACCAGCACCAACGCCTCGGAGCGAGCAAGGCTTGAAAATCAATCTGTCATGTCGGCTACGGCTGGATCAGTGTATGTGTGTGTAAACGTGGTAATATTTTTCTGTGGATTATTTGACTTTCAGTCGGCGATCACGTGAAGAGAACAGTCTGTGGTTTTGCTGACCACATTCCACTTGTTATTATTCTCTTTATCTGGTAGGAGGTAGGGTGTCAGGGAGAGTGTGTGTGTGTGTGTGTGTGTGTGTGTGTGTGTGTGTGTGTGTGTGTGTGTGTGTGTGTG
>JAVLVB010001001.1:6236045-6247292 GCA_032876305.1 Orestias chungarensis
TCTGTCTGTCTGTCTGTCTGTCTGTCTGTCTGTCTGTCTGTCTGTCTGTCTGTCTGTCTGTCTGTCTGTCTGTCTGTCTGTCTGTCTGTCTGTCTGTCTGTCTGTCTGTCATGCATTTATCAAGAAAATGCCGTTAAGTTAGACAAAGAAAATAAAAAATGCTGTTTTTTACGCATTTTACTCAAAAAGGTTTTTCCCCCTGATTGTTTAACCCAAAGATTAATAAGAATGATAATCCATCCACCCATTTTCTGTACACCCTTGTCCCTATTGGGGTCAGGTAGGTGTGATGGTGCCTATCTCCAGCTTACAACAGGTCGCCAGTCCATCCTAGGGCAACACAGAGACAGACAGGACAACCAACCACTCATATACACACTCTCACCTAAGGACAATTTAGAGCGCCCAATCAGCCTAACAGTCATGTTTTTGGACTGTGGGAGGAAGCTGGAGTACCCGGAGAGAAGTCATGCATGCACAGGGGAGAACATGCAAACTCCTTGCAGAGAGACCCAAGGTGGAATTGAACCCACTGCGCCACTGTGCAGCCCTTAATAATAATAATAATAATAATAATAATAATAATAATAATAATGTAATTTAAACATCAATGTGATGTTATTTTGAGTTTACTGATCTTAAACTGCCCTGCGCTGCCATGGAACTGACACTACTAAGACTCATATGTCTCTGCAATGACCCAATAATAAAATGTATTTTATAAATATTCATGCTATGCTATGCTATCTCCCCTTTTGTACGTTATATTATTTCAGCATGTCAGTTTCTTGAAACTGAAACCGATTGGTTTCACCTAGCTCCTGATCAGTTCAGCTGATAACTTTTGGAGTACATAAAGTGCAATGAAATTCCATTCAGCCATTTCACCCCTGAATATAGAAACATGAATGAATAAATAGAGACTATAGACCATTTCAGAAATAATATAAATCAATCCTGATACAACAGATAACTCAATTCCACACTATTGAACCCCAACAGCATACACTTTTTAGAACAAGGATATGATGTTCTATATTAGCCATCTAGTTTCCTCACATTTACAACAAGCTAATATTATCTAACTGTGGATTATTAAGGCTATCTGCCCAGGTAGCCTGTCTGCAGTCGTGCTTGTGCCCCCCTTAACTTGCTTCCTTTAGTTTCAGCTTAGTGCAAGTACTGGGTGGCACCTGTTTAGTTTCCACATCATGACTTTGTTGAAGTATTTCCAAAAAGCTGAATTTGTGATAAAAAATTATAATTAGAAAGCACTATTTAAGCAAGAGTCACTCAGTCAGGTTTATTCAGAAACTGTGTGCACAGTCTGGTGCACACAGTTGTATTATTTGACACAAACGATAAAAGAAGACCATGACAATAACAAAAGAGGGGAGGTGAAATTAGTCTCCTCTCTGCTGGCTTTTTGAAAGTTACTTGTCTGGGGTAATTGGCTCCTATCCTTTCCAAGACTAAATAGCGTACCATTCTTAGTACTTGAGAATAACATTATGTAGTCTTAGGTGATTGGAATATATTTTCTTTCTTATTTTAATTGCCAGAAAGCAATACTGTACTTCTGCACTTTATGTGGTATGTCAACTAACTTTCTTTTTCCTAGCCATATTAAATTTAAGGGGAAAACCTCTGCTTAACATCACACCTGTGGCTATGGCGTGCCTGATTGAAGTGGTTTTGCAGAACTGTGGCTGAGAAATCTCTACTTCAACATGACACACACAGAAAGAGATGTGGTCTCCGTGCATATCCTTATCTCGTAGAGCATAAATGGTTTTGAAATAGCGGCCATTAATTTTCGCCAGGATAATCCAACCTTCACAGATAGCCTGATTTTCCATGTTCTCCCTGTCAGATGGGCTTTAATTCTCTTGAAGGATTAATGCAATCAAAGCTGCTGCAAAATCCTCTCTTGAGAATAACGTCTAGTCATACGGACAAAATCTGCCGTCGTCTAAGTGTTTACTTTCAATCTGTCGATATGTTGGGTTTGCTTCCTTGTTTTCCTTGACCTCACGTATTCGAGATGTGTTAAAGCAACAATAAACAACAAAAAAACAAAACAAGCAAAAAAAAAACATTTTGGCAGCTTTGTTTGTAGTCATTAATATTTGCTGGCAAGAGTCACATTGGGGAAAGGAAGATTAGGATGTAAGAATCTTACAGCTGATGTACTTGGGAGATGGGAAGATTATCAGCATTACAGCTTCGCTGAAAGCCGCTGCATCCCACATATAAATCACAGCGATTGTCTGTGACAGTTTTAGGGTGATGGGAAGCCAGCATTTATGCCAAAGACCGACTGATCAACAGCTTCCTTAACCTCCACCTTGGGGATGGTTGCTCGTGCAGACTGATTTCAGACTTTCCTGACTGAACACGTATGAGGTATAAAGAAATCTGCATTTTTTTGTGTTGGAGCTTGGGTTTGCTTCCTCCAGCTAAGCAAACAAGGAGTCTCTCCGTTCAACATGCTCCGGTCTGCCCTTTTTATTCTGTACTTTAGAAAGAAAAATAAAAGGGAATCTATTCACTTCTGAAAGAGCGCAGACTGTATTATGTTCCTGTTTTGAAGTTTGCACAACATTCCCCAAATCGGCGAGTGACGGTGTTCGTGGACAGAATCCAAATTGGAAGCTCACAGAGTGGCGAGCAGGATTAGTGTTTTTCAAACTTCAGAAAAAAGCAAATTAGAGTAGATGGTGTTGGAATTTGACTAGAGCATGGGATTAGGGTGGCTTTCTCTTTGTTGTTGGCCTACTTTGCGACAGAATCTCAAAGTCCGGTCTCATTTGATTTGAGTCGGGAGAGGGAGGAGGATTTAGACAGCTTGAGTGGTCACTGCAAGGACAAACATTTATCTTGTTTATCATCTTTGCAACGACTTACGTCGACTGGACAGAATGTTGACTGTTTTTCATTCCCTGTGGGAATATTAAAAGATTAGTGTTGTTGATGTAAATCAATATTTTTCAAAGTTTTGAATTCAAAACTTTTTTATCAAGAAAGTATTTTCTTCATATTTGAATATTATAATGTTATTCAATATTGAGCATGTAGGTCACTGTAAATTTCTGTAATGTAGAAAATGTGGATTGCAAAAGTATAATTGAACCTGTAAGCCTGTTAGTTTTACATCCAGGAGCAAAGAGACACCAGCGTATAGCTGTTATTCACAAATACTGGGTACTCTGAAAACATCTATAACTGCTAATTTTAATAGTTTAACCATCACTTTTGCACAATGTTAGAAGATAACAGTCACAATCTTCCTCATCTTTGCTCTTGGAGGTAGAGTCAATCAGAGCTAAGGAAATTAAATGTTTTCTCTGGACTGGCTGTTTGCAAAGTATATATAATATAATGTTATCAGCTCAATCAGATTATAAAAATGTTGGTTATTAACAAAAGAAAAAGGTAAATGCAATCTAACTAACAAGTTATCAAGTGAATGAGTTAGTTTGAACATTAACGTATTTGTGTACATCATATAACATTACTTGACAATTAGTCAAGTGTCTCACAATAACTCATTGATAAATAGCTCTTATGTAAAACAAATGCTGCAACTTCTTTCACACGAGTTTTAACGCCAGGACAGTTCCGAGGTCTGACTTAACTCGACTGAGGAATGTTCCACACTTTCATTTGGTTTACTCTTAACTTTTGAAGTCAGGGAGTCATCCAACATGTTGAATGCAGCAGTAGAGACTGAGACATTACAATGTGTTGTTGGGGGTTGCACAGATGCTAAGTGAGGAACATTTACAGGTGTGTGACGAACATATGTGATTTTTGCCTAAATCACATATATCAGATGCTTCTCTTTATTTTTTTTAGCTGGCTTTGTTCTTAGCAGTGATCAAATGTTCAGGTAAGTTTTCAAAGCTACCACAAGGTTAGCACAAAAAAATCGTAAAATCTGTCGTTGCAAGCAAGGGGAAAGTTTAGTAGACACATTCAGCCAGCTGACTGGCGATGCATCACAGCAGGAGGTTCAGAGGCAGCATTGCCTTCATGAAAGAAACTCCAGTCGATCCAATATCTTATATAGCCCCTTATTAAAAACGCTTCAACTGTGGGAAACTCAGTGCTGTTGTCGGCGGTTCCTTTCCTGACCCTGGGACTTTGGCTACATGTGTCCTACTTTATAAAATAAACCATAACTGACTTTGTCATGTCTTAAAAATGTGTTAAACCATATGAACAACTTGATGCTTTTTAGTCCATACAAAGATCAGCACAGTGTTGCAGGAAATACAGTGAGTCTTGTTCATGTTTTTTCATACAGCAGTTCAGAGGGTTTGGTTTTTCCCATGCCATGTCACAGCCAAGGGTCCGCTGGCCTCCTTATCACCGATCTGACCCCATGTGATGAATACATCCTGTTGAGTCTGATCGTGATGAAATGTAAATTGAGCTCAGAAGTAGTTGATAACTAAGGTTCCAGCTACTGCTACTGTAATTTTGACTCCTTGTCACTGCAGAACGTAAGCCGAGATAGCGGAAGACCTGTAAGTAAAATGAGCCCCTCCTGCTGTGGGTTTGGGAAGCTTTAGTCATTAAGTATTAAATGAACTGCTATTGCCTTTTGTAAAAGACTAAGCACATTTCTGGCTAAGCTGTGTGGGCCTTTTTTTACTCATAAATAAGGCAAGCACCTCTGATTGTGGGGTAAATGTATAATTCATGCACTGCCCCTCCTCTCTGTCTTCTCACTTTCTGCCTAGCTATTCCTTTTCAGCTCTTTGTTGTCTGCACCCTCAACAGCATTTAAATTAATAATTAAAGTGATGCTCAAAGAATGTCAGCGATACCACCTGCTGGGTTTCTTCAGCTGATAAAAAAAAAAAGAAAAAGAAAAAGAGTTGAGACCTTTAAATTAAACTAAAAAGGGAGAAATAGTGGTGCTAAGCTGCTTTTTCAAAAGACAGCACGATTGTGACGTTGAATAAAATCAAAATTAATCAACACACAGTCGTTGTAAAAGAAAGTGTACTGACTTTCAATTTTAGGATTTTACATATCTTGACATGGTCTCAAGCAGATTTTCATCTTCAGAAAATCTAATTTCCAGTTCATACTTGAATTATTCATAATCTAAACACAAAGCCAAACAGAGAAGCTGAATTTCCCTCAAGTACTTGTGCTGGCATAACTGGGTTTAAGAAGAAAAGTTGCAGTCAGCAGAAGTTCAGTACTGGACTCCATTAACTGATCACCAGGAAGTGCGTCCTTTTCTATTAAAGCAGGGCCATGAGCTGGTCAAGTCAGTGTTAACACATTCTTAAAGAGCAAAGGTACCTGGAATCACCTATTAGAAGCAATTGTTGCTGTAAATCACTCTAGAAATGGTTATAAGACCATGTTATAAACAGTTTACACTTGAGCAATTTACAGTAAGAACGAACAATTACAAGAAGAAACCATTGTAATATCCTACCAATCTTTCAATGGCTTCTATAAAATTCCCCGTAGAGTGGATTTCTCAAAAACACAACAACAGTTGATTCACTTCAAGAGTTAGAAACATCTGAAACATGTATGGCTTGTTTGTAAGTGTTGCCACGATGCCTATGTCTTTACAAAATAGCATGACAGCTAAACTGAAGTTTGAAAACGTACATTTGAATGAAGCATAAGATGTCTAGAGACGAAGTTGAGATTCTGTAGCAAAGAAGAGATTTGTTACAACAACATGTCCTTCCAAACATGGTGGTGTAAGAATAATGCGTTTTTCTTGTTTGCAAGTTCAGAAACTGAGAACCACGATCATGAACTCATCTATAATATATTGTATATATTGTAATGTAAGGGGATTTGTTTAACAACCACATCTCGACAAGGACAATATCCCCAAAGAGTTAAAAGCAGGATATTTATACCTTAAGACACTTCAGCTGATAGATGGTGTGCTGTTTTTTTTTTTAACCATGGCAGTATAGACATTGGAAAGGTTTTTTTTTTTGTGCAGCTTCAACTGACTGAGCTCACCAGGCAGCTACCATCCATTTCATCCTCTTATCGTTGACTTTTCAGTATTGTCTCAACATCCTTCCCTTTCCCCCTTGGTTTGCTGTTAATTTGTTTATCTGCCCTTTCCCTAGTACCAATGTCGAGTTGCACGGAGTATGGGTGTAGCTTCCGCTCAGCTAAATCAGAAATACATTTTTCAACGGTGTGGATGTGTGTGTGTCTAAACAGGCCCTCCGTCTCAAAATGACTACACATTCAGATCACAACGTTCGAAAAGTTTTGTTTTTCTTCTAACGGCAGAACAATTTGTGTGTGTTTTCGTTGGAATACTAGGCTAAAATTCTTGCATGAATATTAAAGAGTATTTCACCCATTAATTTTCGGATGAGATTCAGCTTTGAGAGGCAAAATAAATTACCCTCTCACATCTTTTCCACCACTACCAAACACAATCTTGAATTTAGATAAGCAGACTACCGCTGACGGAAAAATTCATTCATTAGCTCGTTGAGTGTGGAATTACAAACTAACATCTGAGGAGTTCATGCTGTTAATCTTTCTGATCAAGCTGATCCAACCGTCTGTCTGCCCAGCATATACCTTTGGTGATTTACCATCGGGCAGTAATTAAACACAGAATCTCTCAGACCTGACATCCCCTAAGGTTAAGTCGGGTTAAAGAAACAGCGTCTAGACTTTGCAGTAGCTCATGTTGAACATATCTTCTTACTGTTTTGGATTTCTTTGGAATTTTACTGCACATCAGAGACGTATCAGAAAGTCTTTACTCGCATATGATTTTGTACTCACTCGGATCCTGACTCAAGAGTTGTATGAAATATGCCTCGCCTTAGTTAGTCTGTAAAGGTATTTATTGAAAACAGAGGAGAAAATAGGAAAACCAAACACTGGACACATCCATGGGATAACCAGAGAAACCTGGAAATTCCCAGAACAACATTCCTAATTTGGTCTTTATTTACTTATTTCGTTTTTGTGAAGACATCAAAGGTTGATTCCCTACAGTCCTGTGTTGAAAAATAACACTGAGGTCTTAAATATTCACCATGTTGGACTAAACACTAAACAAAGAAGCTTTTCCTTGAAAATGTATGAATATTTGTACTGCTTGTTAAGCATAGCCAAGACTACCCTGTATCAGTGAAATATTTAAGATATCATCACTGAATGGACAACCATTATAATTGACCTTCCTTCTTTACCATTGTGGAGTCTATTCACTGCTCTTTGTGTATGTTGGAATCCCAGCCACTTTAGATTCACTACATCTGTGAACTTTAAGGTGGTCCCATTTATTATCAATTTGTTAAGCCTGCTTGCTTTTTCTTGACTTTTCTATCTTAATAAACAGACTTTAAAAGTAATTTTTTGTTTTTCTTTTCCTTATTTCATTAAAATCCTATACCAGTCTGCCCATGTTATCAACCATTTATCAACTTTGTTTATTAGTATACATATAGTTAGATGGCTCATATGATCGCAACCAGAAGGCTGCAGGTCTTTGGTTTGTTGCTTACATTTGTTTTCTCATTAATATACAATAATCACCAGACGTCTTAATAAATCATAATATAATAATGTTCAGAATCAGTGATTACGCATTAAAATCTGAAAAGAAGCAGTAAATTCACCATCTATGCATCCTAAAAACTATACATTTTCAACAATAACTTGTGTTTAAAATGACAGTAACTAGCTAAAAGAAACCTGTCAGCAAAGACAAGCGCTGTTTCAACCCTTTTTGCCTTTAACTCAGATTTCAGCTTTTACCTTTTCACTCAGATCAACGATGTTTTAACGTTTAGAGGACATATCCACTGGATTTCTCAGGGACCCACTCAAATCAACACCTGTGGGTGCCGGGGACTAACTACATTGAAAATCTATCAACATCTCTGCACAGTATGTCTGGATTTTGTTTGTTTGCATAGATAATACGTTTTTCTGACAGTTTGATTACCAGGAGTGCTCTTTTGGCTGTCACAATGAAACAGACTGAAGGAGCAGCATAACATGTTGAGGTGGAGTTGTCACGCTGTTTCATACCTGTGTGTACGATAATGGAGTTGTAATCGAGGGCTTTGATAATAATCCAATTCATGTCGTTTGCATGCATTTAAGGTCTTTTCCTATATTTGACCAGCTGGATTGAATTCCTCTCTTATGCAGAATCAATTTGGATTTTAGTGAGCAAGATCATAAAGCTCATATAATGTTGTAGCATCGAGACGATTGCCTGCAGTGAAAATGAGTAGGGTTAAATGGAATCAATATTGCTACGGCAATTTTCAGAAATGTCACCTTTTACGGTTTTCCAAGTATAGTACCTTTCTTAAGTTGCATTGAATATGAGGAAACATTAAGAACATTGTGAATAATACAAGGCCAATATTCAATATGCATAAAAAAAGAGAAGTTTCAGATCCTCCTTGGTTTGGACTATTAAAAAATGCATCAACTATTTGGATAAAGGTTGTAACCCACCACCACCTGTGTTTTTTTCTGAATTCGAAACTGCTGCATATATGAAAGAACCTGCTGGTTATTTGTTAATGTCGTATTTACTAAAAAAAATGTAGCGATTCTTTTGAAATAAGGAACAAGCAGTTTGGAGACAACTGAAATACGTATCTCTCTTGAAATGTTTGATCCTTGCACGCCAAGTATAGAGTAAATATTGGTAAGCTAATATTTTTACTAAGGGAATATGCTACAAATACAAAATTTTATTTAATTTCATTCATTTACATATGAATCTAATTTAGATAGATTGACATGATTGATTTATCATCTAAAGCATGTTAAAAAATGTAACATTGATTCTTCATTAAAAAGAAGGCTTTATCATGATGGTGCCCATGGAGAGAGTTGATGTTGTTGATGAAAACTCCCGTTCAACAGGAAGAGACATTGAGCCCGACCAGCTTTGGGAAGGCGGCCCTCATTCTCGAACCGACCGGGGAATGAGAGGACAGGAAAGGGACACAAACAAACAGAACCATTAGACATTGAGCAATTGTAAAAGAAAGCAGTTAATTGCCCTAGTAATATAAATAAGCATGAAGAGTACTTAAATTGGAAAGCAAAGTTAGGAAGCATAATCAAGTGTTCACAGGATGTTGTGAATATCGACTGCTCTGCATCCGATTCCACTTCAACCTTCATCAGCCACAAGAAACCCTGCAGTTTGAGAGCAACATATTCTTTTGGAATAATATGGTACCACTCCTTTTTGCAAATGTGAAAAGCACTAGTGGTCTCAAACTATCATTCTGTGTGGTAGCTGAAGACTCATCCGTAAAAAGTACAGTAGAGATTTAAAGGTCTGTTTGTAGGTTGATAAGAAGAAAAAAGAACTGATTTGATCTGATGCCATTAAAAGTATAGCCAAATGGGTATTAACTGTTATCAGCTTACAATCCAGGATGCTGCTGTTTCTTTCCATGAGCAATCGTTAACCAAAAAAGTAACATTCAGGTTGATGATATGATCCAAATGAAAGGAAAGTATTGTTAAAGGTTTCCTTTTCTGAAGTTCTTCTGGGAAGCATAGTCACCGCCCTTTATCATGAAGGGAAACATCCAACATCAGCCTGTCTGCAGTGGGCGCAGAAAGAAATCCAATTAAAGATGAATGAAAGAAGGGGGCCTTATTATAACGGGGGAAAAAGTGAAAACACGAGAAGTGAAAACGTAGAGATTGTGTCTGTTTCACCAGCGGAAAGAGAGAGAGAGAGTGAGTTTGGAGGAATCCAATCACAATTGGGTCGATGGATGTGAGCAGAGAGATGCTGCAATAACTGAGTCTGGTGGCGGAGAAATGTGAAAAGCACCAGGGTAGCAAAAAAGAGCCATAACTCAATTTCAGTAGATGCGAGACTTCCCAACGTGTGTGATAAACAACGGCGATTCACTCATATCTGGATCAGGACAGCAAAGGCACCTTGTAAATAATCCTTGGCTACAGCGGGGGCCGTACGCTGACCATCAGGGCCCTGATCAATATGTTCAACCCTGAGCTTTGAAGGAACCTAGTCAGTTTTTTAGCAGTTTTTTGTGTGCTTTCTTTAATTTAGAATATCAGAGAACAGCTTTCTCACACTCCCAAAATATGTGTGTAAACACACCCAGGCAAAAATGGGAAAATGTCATTTGCATTGGCTTGAATTATGGTCCATATATTGTTACAAATACACTGTGTATTGTGTTATGCCTTAGGATAACCTCAGCTAGTAGCTGTTCATGCTTCATAAACAAAAGCAAAAACTCTTGCGTGACATTTTATGTGTGGACTCTTTCCATACATTCTGTTATTTCAGTCACTCACTGGGTGTTTTTATGATGGATGGAGATGCTGTGTGATGGATAAACGCAGTTCTATGCATGCACCGCAACCAGAAGCCCCCACACCCCCCACTGCATTTCCAGTGTGAAGAAAAGTGAAGATGTGCTGTGGTGTTGGCCACCATTCAGCCTGACTCTATCAGAGAGAGACCCCACAGAATGCCTTTCGGCCCCCCCTTTCAACCACACACACAGACACAGAGTAACAACTGCTGCATTTTATTACAGCATGAAATGGAGAGTGAAAGACCGCAATGGATGCTCCTACTTAACCATGCAGAATGTGTCACCGTCGGGCAGGACGATAAGAGGACAAAGAACGCAAATAAACGCTTCTGCCGAGCCTCAAAGCCCCAACGAGGAGAAGCAGCCCACCGGTGTCGGATGTGTTTTGGAGTAGGACTTTGTGCCTGTTTGGGTCAAGTCCCGAAATATGTTAACTTCACATTTCATAATAAATGTGTTTCTCATGTGACTCAAACAGATGGTTGCTGTGTTGCCTTTAGGTTAAAAGTGCCTGAGGGAGACCCAATGCTGGCACACCCCCAACCAAGCATGAGCACCGCATCCAGCTCAATAATGTCCTCTACTCGAGTTCTTTCGTGTATTTTCCCCAAATATGATGCCAAAAATCTAACATTGTAAAATGTATCTTAGGTTTATCTCGTTATTAGATTTTGGTTTTTTGCATTTTATTTAGTAGATAGGATAGGATTTAGCTTTAGGATTTGTATCTGTAAAGTGGAAAAAGATAAAGTGTACATATGTATATAAGTGTGTATGTATATATATATATATATATATATATATATATATATATATATATATATATATATATATATATATATATATATATATATATATATATATATATATATATATATATATA
>JAVLVB010001001.1:6247392-6266068 GCA_032876305.1 Orestias chungarensis
TAATTTAATATCAAATACAGGTGTTCTTTTAAAGATCTCTGAGGTTTCCTACAAATATGTTAGTTGTGCATTACACTAATTACTAAGGATTACTTTTTCCCCTAAATTCCAAAATGACACATGTGGCACAAACTCTGAAACATAAGGGTGGCATCATCATATGTGGATGCTTATCCTCAGCAGGGATGGTTGATAGGAAAATGGTTTGAGCTAAATACAGTTACAACTCGGAGGCCAAAATGTAATACAAAAGATCAGGCCGGTCATTCCTTAGGAAACAGTGTCCTACATAGATTTGTCCCTTATTTAAAACAACATTGGACTTTCTGGTGTAGATAAAGAGATAGAAGGTTTCACTCAAAGCATTTACCTAAATCTAATAGATAATCAATAGTGGGGGCTAAAAATTTATGTTCAGAGACTCATTTGTATTCAACCTGACTGACAATGATCTATGAGCTGAATTTCACTCCTTTGATGGGTAAACACTTTGCACCTTTAAGATTTTTATTGTTAATGGGTTATACAAACATTACAGCAATGCAAAAAAAGGTTTAAGTGGGTGCAAATATTTATTCTACAGCTCAAAATCTTTTTTATGCCTGTTGAAGACTAGATGCAGCTGGCAGGAAGAAAAAAAAAAAGTTGCACAACTGACAAAGAAGAAATAAAGCTTCTGGCTTTGTTTCAAGCGTTTTTCTTCCCCCTTGGCAGCATCAGTAACATAGTTTAGATTGAGCACCAAACTGTGTAAATAGGAATCAGGAACTTGATTGATGAGAGCACCTTTGTAATTATATCCAGCCGTCCTATTTGCTTTGGCAAGACATCTGTTGTCGGCCCTCCTCTCCCCCACCCAACATGTCAGATTTGTGGGTGTGGCTGGCGAGGATCACTGACAGATTGGCAGTTTCCTTCTCACCTGCAGGGAGCTCAACACCGATGGTTATCTTAAATGAGGAGCGTAATTTACGATAAAACCCAATAACTGTATAATTTCCTGGTAGGATCCCTTTTGTTTTTTCCATTTAGAAGGGAACTTCTAAAAAAAACAAATATATATATATATTCTATGTGGGCGAGAAAAACACAAAATTTGCAGCCAACATTCGGATCTGTGTTGCAATGTCTCTGGTATGCAATGTGTTGTGTTAATTCATGCAGACTGGCACAGAAGCCTGAGGCAGCTCGAGGCGACGCCGACTGCAACGTCGCAAGTGTAACGGGGAGTGCCGCTCATCCGAGAAGAATCGCTCCTTAAAAAAAGCCAGAGGAATTTGTTCAGTCTGCTTGAAGACTGTTCAGTGAGCAGAATGGTCTTGATCCCAGAGCTTACGTGTGTATGTTTAGTGATTTGTAAAGGGGATTTAGAGGCTTTACATATGCGTCTACTGGTGGAATGTCCTTTAGGCCTTGGTGCAGCCCCTAGTCACCGGTCCAACACCTGATTGTTTTGGCTTGGGACGCCCTTCTTGCTCAGGATTAGAATAATGATATAAATTTAACATTTTATTTACACCACATGATTTCCAAACCGAAGCCTGCTAAGGATTCTCAGATGATCTCAAATGTCATCTTGGATCCTTGAGGTGTGGCGGTTTTCACCTTGTCACTGTGTTGGCCCAAAATTACAGGAGTGATATCCATGTTGCTCTGAAGTCATTAGGAAAACGCCTTCCCTCCCGACTGCCTTGAGCCAGCAGTAAGAGTCGTCGTCATGGTGTCCGCGCTCGAGCTTAGCCCTGCCGGAAACAACGCCGGGCAAAGCAACGAGAGGCTGAGTGTAATGGAGTGCTGGCAGGGTTGGGCATCTTTCCTTGATTGCGGTACGTCCTTCGGCTTCACGGTTTATGTTTCGTAATGCACCCCATTCACCACACTCCATGAAAAGCAAATAAACTTTAAAATGATGACAGAGCTGCCTAATGAGCGAATTAAAGCACAATAAATACAAATCTGGCCTTCTGACGGAGATGCAGTATTTCTTACATCGACCTCCGTGTTTAATGCCGTCCCCGCTGTACGATAAAGGCCCTCATTTAGCCACTCTGCTGCACTGTACCATACATAACTCTGCAAGCTGTTGGACTCGACGAGGAGCATAGAACATGTCTTAAAAGTCCATTATTCAATTTACCTTCAGCGCCGTTGTCGACGAAAGAGGCTAAATTAAATAGGGTTGAATGAGGGACTTTGGCAGGTTGCCGGGTGGTGCGGTTTGGGCCACTCCCAGTGCTGTGCTGATGCTGCCTGGCAGTGGTTTTCCCTGAGCTTGCTCTTCTCTTTCACACCAGCTGTGGGAGAACATAAAAAGCTTCGCTCCTCTGCGTCTGATCCCTGTCCGCGAAACGATCCGGTGGTACCGCAGCCGTTTATCAAATTCGATTCACTATCTGTTGTCGTGTGTGAAGTAAGCATATAGTTGAATGTTGTTGTTTTTTTCCAGAACTTTTTTTTAATGTTTCATCTAATTATGTTTGACAAATTGAGTTTGAGCTTCATGCATCGTGAGGTTTTGCCTTAATCCTGTGCCTGGTTTGGCATTTACAGTGTTCGTTACCTGTGTTAAAAAAAATAAAATAAGATAAGAATCCCATGAACCCCAAACCAAGTGTGACATGTTTTAAACACTTTAGAGAGGAGACATTCACTCCAGGTGGAAGACTGTAGTAAACACTACTAAGACTTGCCGTCATATTTTAGATGCTTTTCACACTTGGTCATTTTACAACTGCCATCTCAATGTATTTTATTAGGATTGTATATAATAGACTAGGAGTGCTTAAGTCCAGCTACTATCCTGCCACTTTTGGAAGCATCCCTTGTCCAACACACCGTAATCAAGTGACCTAACCCCCTCATTAGCACGTCATTCAACTCCGCAGACGACTGGTAAGTAGGCGTTTAATAGACTTAGGTTATGTAGGAGAAGGAAAGCATCTTAACGTTTCTCGTTAGTAGCTTTAAAGGATTGGATTTGGGTGATAGACCAACACAAAGCTTTGGAAATAAAAGTCTGGAATGTGCTTCATGTAAGACTCACTAAGAGCAGGACATATATAAAGAGTGCTATTTTTGAACTGGCTTATTTTTATTTTCCACAGTGCTACAAGACCAGCCTAAAAATGCGTATTTGTATTGTATGAAGATTCTTACAGTGTTTTACTAGAGCATTCATGCAAATATTGAAAGGGGAACGGTCACCTCAGCTCAAGTCTTTAACAGCATGCAACAGTTTCCTCTTAGGACGGACCTGTGTGTCGCTTTAAGCAATGGTGCATTCATGTTGTTTTACTATGTTAGTTTTCTGCTTTTCCTTTGTGTAGGCCAAATTTATACTTTACTTCTTTATAATGGGGTTAAACTGTGCAAAGATGAACTCTACTTGACATCTGTAAAGCGGTAAAGGGGGGGTTGGTGAATTTTTCCATGCTATCTGTAAAAAAATGTAAAAATCATGCACCCTTCTCCTTCAATTTCACAATTACACAATGACAGTTAAAATACAAATAAAAATAAATTGAGGTTTGTGGCTGTGACAGTGTGCTAGGTTTAAGGGGTGCAAATGCTTTAGCAAGACAGCATCTGTTTTGGCTGGGTCTCGTTTGAGGGTAAAAAGAGAAGATCTGTCAGGACTGACACCATACCAATCCAGGCATGTGCAGCTTTCCACAGCCCTCCTGATTCTGTCTTCAGACCCGTATTGGCTTTTGTCCTTTGAAGGCATGCCTGGCATTTGTAACACAACGCGGTGCGACTGGTCGCTGTGAATGTGGCGGAGGAAGCGCCTCGGTACGGTGTCAGTAGGATGCTGGTCCGCGCTCCACGGCAGCTGGTCTTTGATGTGGCTGCGTCTTTTGAAGAACTTACACCCTTCTTCTTTTTTCCACAGTGTCTGGAGCCTTGCAAGGAATCTTGGGACCTGAAGGAAAACCAGTGCCAAGATTTATGTGAGGTATGTTACTACCACGAATAACTCTGCTTACCTCAGGATTGCCAGTGTTTGTGCTTTTTTAGACCCAGTAGGGAAATTTCACTGAGGGGAAAGTCTGAAAGGGGTGTGAAGTAACTCTTTCTGTGCTGTAATGGCACCTACCAAGAGACTGAAGTAGAGCCATTTAATGTACTATTTCATTGAGTCATAAGCCAAAATCTAAACAGGACGGTCCCTGTTAAGTCAAAGAGCTGCTTGTTTTTTACCTAGTGCTCCGAGAAACTAATCTGACATATATTTTCCTTCTGCTTCCCCCTCTTCAGCCCCTTTTCCCGAAGAAGCACTACGAGTGTCTTACAAGCTGCGAGTTCTTGAAGTCCGTCGAGGGCGTGAAGCAAGGCGACTGTCCTGCCCCAGAGAAGGCCAGCGGCTTTGCTGCGGCCTGCGTGGAGAGCTGCGAGGAGGACGGAGAGTGCTCAACGGTCAAAAAGTGCTGCAGCAATGGATGTGGTCACACCTGCCAGGTGCCCAAGAACCTCTATAAAGGTAATAGGAAGAATATATACATAATCAAATGGGACTGTTATCAAAAGCTGGACCATTGTTGTTAACACAGTTTTAAGAATATAAATGAAAATAAAGGGTAAATATAAGGTTTTTTATAATCTGGGAGCAGACGCAATGTGACCTGAAAATAAAGTGTAGCAACTTATAAAAACAACTAATTGGCTCTCGGAGCGACCCAAACTAATAAAACCGACACTTTTAGCAATGTGACTTTTTATTTTTGTCAGAAATTAGCAGCAATATGTAAGAGAAAACTGAAAATGACAGGGGAACATAGTACGTAGCACAAGTGTTTGAAGCACACTTGTCACCACACTATTTATGTCACAACATTACAATGACAAAGGAGAGCTTGGATGCAATATTTAGAAGTATATGTCAAAGGGATCCACAGTATGCATATTTATGTTACGTTTGACCCACTGCTTCCAGTCTAAACCTCCCTAATCCATATAGCTGCATATATTCTTAGTGATTAAAGCAATACATAAAAGGTTGATAAGCACACTGAGTTACAGTAAAGAATACAAAGCTTTAGCAAAGGGCTACTTAAAAGTAATCAATATGGTTACCATTGTTTTAAGCTATAAAATTCTATTAAACATTGTCGTTATTTCATGCAGTCCCGCAGTATGTGGAATTAGTTGGCTTTCTAGTAAATGAACAAAATACTTTGAACTGAAAAAAAACTTTTTATATATTTAAAGGGATTTTAACTCTAGGAAGAAAAGAAAAAAACTAAAATTAATGTAATTTTAGCCATACTATATACAGAAATGCTGAAGGGAAACATGCTAGTGTATTTGAAGTACTGTATTATAAATTCTGGTATTTCTCTTAATAGTTGTAATTGCGAAGAATACCTCTGATACTGTTTTTTTAACAGCTACATTGGTTTAAGTTTAAAAAAAAGTACTTAGATTCCTGTCTTATAAAGAAACTCTATATTCTGTCTCAGTTTTTTATTATTTGGAATAAACTAAAATTTCTTATAGCTGTGTGTAAAAAGATGAGAAATGCTTGTTTGTAATATGATGAGCAGCGCACACATGGCAGTAAAATAAAAGCGGTCTGATGTGACGTTCTTTTCTAAGTTTTTTATGCTGCCCAAGTTAAAAAAAACATGGTGGTTGCTTTAGCTGGCCTTGCTGTTACTGGTTGTTAAATGAATAAGATGGAAAACCATGGGGAAGCTTCTTAACTACAAATACAACAGAGGTAATATGTCTTGAATCGGCTTAAAATTAACTTTTTCTTGTAGTCATTTCTACTCTTTGTCCGACCTAAATGAACTCTTGCCTTTCCCATATTAAAGAGCGCCAAGAAAAACTGGTCTTTATGTGAAGTCGTGTTTTACCCCTAATGGATGACATGTCATTAAAGTTCATAAAAAAAGGGAAAAAAATGCACATAAGAAGCCCCAAGAGTAAAGAAAAAAGATGAGTTTAATCATAATTCATGACATTCTTCTCCAAATGTAACAGCTGCTTTAGGTAAAATAGTTGAAAAACTCAGCGGTGGTTTGTTTTTTGTCCCGCTCCTGGTTACTGGTGGTTTAATGGATTGGACGGCAAACACTGAGCAGCTGCTTTGTTACAGACACAACAGAAGGAACAAGTGTTGTATTGGTTTACAGCGCAACCGCACAAAATCATTTTACTCGCACTGACTTCATCATTCACATGGCACAAGTAGTTTTCCGACCACAGAGGGGGCATATTAAGAAGGCTGTTAGCCTGCTGAGGAGCTGGGGTTTTGCAACATGTTGCCTGTGGCCTGTGCTTCTCATCCAACGATGGGAGTGTTTAAAAGCTGATCCACTGACAAAGAAAACATGCCAGTGGGTGGCTCTGTAGCCGCTTTGTGGGTGAATACTCGCAGCCAGTTTTGTTGCTGATGACAAATTGTGTTCGTTCGACTACTTCACAATAAAAAAAAACAAAAAAAACAGGGTTCTCTTACTTGAATGCTGTTATTATCCCTCAGAGCCAAGAATTAAGTAAAAATACTTTTTGTGAGAGCAGTTTTCTCCATTTCTGACTTTATTGGGTTTATTTGAAATATTCTAATGTTGAAAATAATCTTGATCAGGTTTATTAACTAAGTAAAAAGCTATTACATAATGTGTCAGCAAATTATACAGTACATACAATTATCGGCACCCCTGCTGTTGATCCTGCACAGCTTCTCCTCTTGCCAGTAGTTCTGTCAGTTCTTCAGCTCACCACACAGTTTTGCTATAGGATTTAAGTCTGGGGGCTGAGATGTTCATGGGAGACGGTTGATTTTGTGTCTGCTGGACCATTTCTGAGTTGACCTGACCATGTGTTTTATAACATTATCCTGTCTTCAGACTAGGAACCATATTCAGTTTACTCCCTGAGTGAACTGGATTTTTCTCTGTAATGTCTGAGTGAAAAAGTATTTGTTAGTGCAGGGTCAACATCAGGGGCAACACTCACGCAGAAAGAAATATCACTTCATTATTAAAGTCAAAAACATTACAGTGGTGACATTTCAAACTATTGTTGGATTTTATTTACGTTTTTATTTCTTTAAACCCTTTCTTATAGTGCTGGGATTCCAATGACGTAATTTCATCATCTTAATGATGACGACATTTGCTAAATATTGTGTTCCTTTGAGCAATAAAAGCATCCACAAGATAGACTGTTATCAACACAACCTAGTTTGGTGTGTTCAAAGTGTTGGATTTTTCAGTTTCCAGCCAGTCAGACTGAAGTGGAAAATAGTTTTCTTAAGCTTAAGATCAAATTTCTTTGTACAATTTAGGTTTTTAGTGTATGTATGCGAAATATATCACCAAAACGCATGTAATGCAATATCAGTTCGGGCAATTTTCATATGATAAAGAAATGCTTGAAGTGCAAAAAAAGTTGGATAATCTTTGCTAGTTCAGTCAGCTGGAACAAGTCTTAAGACAGCAGATGTTCACACAGGATACTAACGACATCGGCCAAAATGCTAATGCATGATGGAAGCGCTGATGACAAAGAGTGGAAAGTACGTATTCAGGTATATGGCAACTGATATTGTTATCATAATATTTAGCAGCATTATCTCAATGCACTTTTGTGCCGGCCCAACAATAAGAAAAACTCATCCATCCATCAATCCATTTTCTGTACAACCTTGTCCCTATTGGGGTCGGGTGGGTCTGGTGGTGCCTACCTCCAACTACAACAGGCGAGAGGCAGGGGTACACCCTGGAAAAGTCGCCAGTTCATTGCAGGGGGAATGACTCATATAAATACAAAAATCATACTTGCAACATTCATCAAAACAGATCACAATATCAGGAAAATATTAGTTTTACATTTGCAAATAAATAAACCTACTGTAAATTTTAAACGAATTAAAAACCAAAAACTCAAAAATATCGTCTTGTTTCCCAAAGAAAGAAGAAGCTAAAAATGTAACTGTGTGTGTGGTTGTGGTAAATTGTACATGAGCAAATTGGTCTCCCTACAATGAAGGCTGTTTTAAAATTTATTTGAAGTCTGATTCAGACAGATTCAGAGAGATTGGCTTTACTTTATAGTGAGTCACCAGAAGGAATGGCAGTGACAAAGCGTAGATACCGAATTATATTATATAAAAGGGGGAAAATTAAATTAAAAGAAAGCTCTGCAGACCACTTATTGAATTAGATCAGACTTCAGTTATGTATCAGACGAACACGGTTCCCAAGCGAGCGGAATGTGATGCCAAGTGTTTAACAATTTATCTGTGTCCTGTAATACTCATCGTTTGATAATTGCCCTTTACTGTTTTCAAACGGAAACGGATTGAGGTAACAGTTAAAACAAGAGCCATTCTTTCTTCGTTTTTATCACCTACGTAAAATAAAATAAGTCAAAGGTGACGATGGGCTGTTGGGACTTTAACGTGATTAATTGCTGCAGTCTGTCTCCCTCTCTGCTAAACATCAGTCGGAAATCTCAGTGATGTGAACGCAGATAATCTTACATCTTTTGTTTTTTTTTAACGGCTTGCTCAAAATCATAAATCTTTCATTTCATCTCTTTACATTGTGATTCACCCACGCATCCATCTCACCGTTTCTGCTGCAAATTGGAATGTATCTACTCGTATTGAAAACCTTAGGATGAGCTCAAAAGAGTTTATTTTTTTTGTTTTTTTTCACAGACAGATGATCTTAGCTCCAGTGAAAATAGTTTTTAATAGCACAGCCCAAGGCAACTGGATCTTTTTCTTAGGGTGCTGAGTCGCTATGCGAGAGAAAACCGAAAGGCCCCCTGAACCTGGAGATTGGTAGCAGGGATCTACATTATACACGCTGTCAGCGGCTTATTTGGCCGGCAGCCTAAGGCCAAAACAGACTTGAGGAGACGGAGCAGTAGAAGATGAGTTTAAATCAAGCTTCGAACTGCTAGACTGTAGGGAAAACGCTTTCAATCACGCCAATAATGTTTTGCTGTGCTTCTTTTTTGCAGTGAGAACATGTTATCCAATACGTAACAAAGAGGAGGCGTTCTAAGATATCTTATTGATTAGTAGGAAGAAGAAAAAAAATCCCCAGGGTTTTGGAAGTAGATGTCACACTCAAAAGGTGTGAATCCTTATAAGGTGGATGAAGGCTTATCTCCTTTGCTTTCCACAAATAGTTGTACCTCTTGAACTTTTGCTGTTTTTTTGTCACCTTATATGAGGTTAGATGTGCCCTTTTAACACAAAACCCTGCATGATAGTAAAGTATATTTTTTGACAAAAGTCTCCTATGTCATTGTTTCTCTATGTCTAATTTATCCTTAGTTTAATTACAGCAATACTCAAAAGTTTTATGATTATTTTCAAACAACAGTTATGATAATGTGAATGAACACAGCTTAATGTGCTTTATTAAAGCTGAGGAGAAGTTAAAAGCAATTCCATTCCTGCAACAAAACCGCTGCAAAAAGGGTTTAACCCTGGGACAGAGACTCGCCTTCCAGCACCTAAAGCTCCAATGATATGGTCTAGATCAGGCCTATCAAATAAAATCCCAAAGAATCCACAGAAAAGCCGTTGGCATGCTCTTTTCCAAGAGACTTCAAAATTGACTGTCAATGAGAACCACTTGTCCCACTGTGAGACTTTCGGCTGAAGCGGCATCTGATAGACCCCAAGGCCCCCGTGACAGGCCGCCATCAACACTGCACTTACGCCGAATCACACTGTAAGGAATTCTCATCTCGGCCCTCTGTGTTAAAGGTCTAAATAGTTGCTCATGGTCCGAAGAGCGTAATTGTTTCTTCGTGTGTGTGTAGTTTTCGCATGTGATGAGCCATGATTCTGGAAACCATTAGCAAACTCAAGCGGAGAGAAATGGAGGGTTTCCCCCTTACTGAGATCGCTCTCAGATGTGTATGTTCAGGTTGGACCCCCCCCCCGAGCGCATGTGTACGCCGCTGAAGAAAAAACGTCCAGATCTTGGAGACACTAGGCCCCTGCTGAGCTTTTGATCTGTAATAAAGCATCATCTTCTTTCACTACTTTAAGTTTCATTCGAGGAAACAGGGCTCAGATAAAATACGCCGTTCAAGAATAGAAATTGTTATTTTATGAGCTGCTGACGACTTCTGCATTTCCATGTAGCCAATATGGTTTTTCACATTCCCCTCTCCTTTGAAGACGGGGCTCTACTCGTGATGCAACGCAGCCTCTTTTGGATGCTTTATGATCAATAGCAGCTGCACGATAAATAGCGTGGATGTCAGATTAGGATACAATATTGTGAGTCACGTTGACTCCCGCCGTTACGACTTCATCAGTCCAGTCCTAGTTATTTCTGACCTCATTAGAAAACACAGCGAAACTAGGAGATTTCGCAGGGCTTTCCCGCACCTTATTGTAATTAGAGCGGCCCTCGTGACAAGATGTGCGTGAGCATCGGGAATTATATTCCCCAAATGTGATTCTTGGCATGATGTGGACGGAAATGAACGGCAGAAGTTACATCATGGTTTGAAATATTGCGTGTGGCCCTTGATAAATGAACACTGCATGATGTTTGGAACAAACTTGACTCAGAAGTTGTCTTTGGAGAGAGTTACTTTATTGTGTTGCTGTGTTTCTCATATGTATATTTTCTATTTTGTGTATGTGTTTGGGCTTGTGTGAGTTTGTTGGAGGATGAGTAAAGGCAATGCCGTGGTTAGTTCGGTCTTGGTTATTGTGCAGGAAATATGACACGTTTGTTTGCACGTACGGGGGACACACGCAGACTCAGAAAGCGCAGCAGAGCTGTGAAACCGCAGCACAATGACCCCCAGCTGTTAGTTTGCAGAGATTCGCTTTGGTAAGACAAAACAAAGTTCAGACATTGTAGCTGTGCAACCCAAAGGGATAATTAAGATATGTTCCAGTTGTTGGAAGCGTTTTATCGACAGTGGCATGTCCAGATATTTCATGCCATCTTAGAAAGAGATTCGTCAAGTTAGGGTTGTATCAGGTTTGTTGAGATCGGTTGATATCTTTTGCAAAATTTGAATGTTTACATTTTGCAAAGCTGACTTCCAATGTTTTTAACAACTATATTGTACAAGTATATTGAAAACAATGTTTTTCTTTATTCAGGTCCCTGCAAAGGCAACTTTCGCCGTCACAATCTGGGAGTGAAATTACTTGCTGCAAACAGGGTTTCACTAATAATTTAACAGAAGGGCAAAAGGATTATATGGTTGACATTTTAAACCGCCTGATATCTGATATTCGCGATTAGCAACGTTAGCTGTTCTGGCATAGCTGTAAACACGGGTGTCTGTGTCTGCTCCTTTTGTCAAACCATCTTAGGGGTGATGCTGTCAAAGTTAGATATCGTAGTTTCTGTCCAACTATTTACAAGATGGGTCTCTTTTTCCAGAAGAAATCAATACAATATTTTTTTCCCTTCAGAAAAAAAAAGATCCATTTACACTTGGAAGCAAATGGCATCTTTCACATTTTAAGATGCCAAAGCAGCAGGAACGCTTGGCTGAGGAATAAATGCGACTCTTTAGTCAGCAATCTTTCTCCAATGGCTGCATGTATTCAGTCTCCATGGTGACCAATTGCATTGGGAAATAGGTTGTGGTTTCTAATTTTTGACTTGCTGATTCTCGTCTTTCCTAAAGGGAGAGAGGGGTACATCTTGGACAGGTCGCCAGTCTATCATAGGGCAACACAGACAGGACAAACAACCACTGACGCACACATTCACACCTAAGGACATTTTAGAATACCCAATCAGCCTAATAGTCATATTTTTGGACTGTGGGAGAAAGAGAACCCCCACTTTCACAGGGAGAACATGCAAACTTCTTGCAGAAAGACCCAAGGTGGAATTGAACCGTCTTCTTCCTGCAAGGTAACAGCTATCAACTGCACCACCATGTAGTCCCAACAAATATTATTTTATTGTTAATTAGGAAAAGTATGAATAGTTGTTGACATACATTTCTTCTCATTTTCTTTCAGAGCCTAACATCTTGGTTGAACAAAAATAATTTTAAATACATTTGTATGAATAGTTTACACTTTGGTATGTTTAAAATTCTGAATACCAAAAGTCTATTGCTTACTGCTGCCCGGCATTGGCTACCAAAGATAACAAAATAACAAACTATATAACAGACTATGTGTGTCTCACTAATATGGTGTCCCCAGTGTTAGCTGTTGTCCAGACAGTTTCTCCTCCAGGACAAATGATCTTCTCAACATCAACAAATTTTATCGTAATCTCCATAAAAAATGCCTTAGAAATGCAGCTGAATTGTAGCTTTGGATGCAAAATTGCTTCACGAAACATAAAAAAATCATGAAAGAAACTCTGTAAACTTCAGTTAATTTCACACTTTATGGTTTCATGTGTGGTTGATATACTTACCACATTTAAACTAGTTTACTTAAGACAATAATCCAACAGAGGCATTAGATTTCCTGATAACCATCGAGTGGTGTAAATATTTCAAACATTAGAAGCCATGAAATCTGCTTTGGACCACTGTAAATAGGTGAACTCATTCAGGTCAGACAGGTACATCTCAACAAAAGTCCACATTAAGAATCTGTCACATCCACATGAAAAGTAAAAACCACCTCTAATTATTCTGTTTACCGCTTAGGCGTGTTTCCAAGCTCTGCATAATGACTCAATGGCAACATTAGCAGACCGAATGCTCTGCATGGAAACAGCCTTGATACTCTTGTTTACCGGCGCGCGGCACGGTGGCCTTGATGCTGTTCATAAATGTGAAGCAGCATTGAGCCAATGAACAGCGACAGAGGTCCAGCATAATAGTCCGGAGGAGATTAGGTGATTTATTGGAAACAGTGTCATGTTTGCGGCCCATTGCTGTACTTTTAGACTTATTTTTCCAATCTCCATCTCATTATCACCGTGCCCAACCGCAGTCAACAACTCACTATATCTCCGCTGCAATAAATCTGCTTGAAAGCTTTGGCCGGACTTGGCTGAGTGTTTGGCTCAGCGCTGGCCCTTATAAATCTCTTATCTTGATATTTATTGCACATGGCCACGTCAGCTTTGTCTGAGGGGCTGAAAGTGAAGTTTGTAGAAGATGCAGTCAATATCCTGCGCGTGGGCGACTGTTTGCGCGAGTGTGCGTTGCACCTGTAAGAGACGGAGAGGGAAAAAAAATGTCTTGCAGTCCATCTCGCATACCTAAAAGCAAACTATGTGTATCATCACGGAGAAGTAGAGCTACTAAAATATTAAAGCGCGGTCCAGGAGATATCACAACCTGTCGCTACAGAGAGAGATGACGCTGTTAACCCTCAGCATGTATTAAATCTATTGCACTGAGGTCATGTCTCATTTTCAGATCTGTATCTCCCACAGCTCAGATGTTGTCTTTTTCTCCTCCAGTCTCCGTTCACCCAGGAGAGAAAAATAAATAAAAAATCGTGTCGGATTTGAGCTATCGTGTTTCACACAGAGGGGGTTTTAACTCATCCTGTACTTTTAGGAGTCCCTCTGAAACCGAGGAAGGATCTGGTGTTCTTGGAGCAGCCTTCAGGGCAGCTGGAGATCCGCTGGTCGTCCAAGTTTAATATCTCAGTCGAGCCAGTCCTCTACGTGGTGCAGCGCTGCTGGAACTACGGCATCCACCCCAGTGAGGACGACGCCACGGAATGGCAAACAGTGGCTCAGGTAGGAACCGACAAAACCGAGCACGTCAATAAGATCAGTTGAGTCCATAAACTCTCTTCGGTTGCTGATTCTTGTAATCAGATACAGGCCTCATACCGAGGTTACAGTACTAAAGTACTAAACAGATTGTTGCACACCGATGCACATTCCTCACTGCCACAGGGCTCTTTGAAAGTTTGTCAGACAGAAACAGACAGATGACTGATGTGGCAGCAGGCTCACATTGGGGCTGTGACCCTGGGTAAACCCTGACCCCTGTGGTTTGCTCTCTCTCCCCACTTCAACCCCATCTGTCTCTTAGACCGCAGAGGAGCGCATCCAACTGGCTGACATCAGAGCCAGCAGATGGTACCAGTTCAGAGTTGCAGCAGTCAACGTCCACGGGACCCGCGGCTTCACCGCTCCGAGTAAACACTTCCGCTCATCCAGAGGTATGTATGGTAATGTATGCGTATTTACACGTGCGACCGGGTCATGATTGTGATGCCCTACCCTTAATTTGTTACGTTCAGGTAGAAGCTTATGAAAACTTAGGCAAACACAGAAAAAGATGGTTTACTTTCTGAAAAGGCAATTTTGGTTTCTGTCATTTGGGAATGAAAGTGACACATGTAGTACAAAGTAGGCTGTGCTGGCTTCTAAGCCTATTTCAACCCATAGATTATTGAAAACACCTTTGCAAAGGCAAAAGTGATGAACCAACACGAAGTAGTACATAATCAGAAAAATTTTCATGGTAGTCCTGTCTTTTAATTATAAATGTATATTTATTTAATTTACGACAAATGGTGATAGGATAACTTAAGTCTCCCCACAGCATGGAAAACCAGTGAAAGTGGACTATTAATAATACTTAACATCACATTCTCATCATTGAGTGTACAATAGTTTACACATAATTAATATCAACAATATTATTTTTGGCCTTTGATTTTCCAATCAGTTTACTTTTGTGTAGTTTTTATAACTTTTTTATTTGCACTTTGAGCTCATCCTTTAATCCATTCCACAGAAGTACCCCGCAGATTGATATAGAAAAAAAACTCTTTTTTGTTGTTTTAATATTATATTAAACTATGATCAAACCGTCTCTTTCATAAAACATTTCTTAAATCTTGTGTGAAAGTTGATGGTTTCGTACCTTAAATCAATGTTCCATAATTTCAGTAGATTTTATTTCTTATATTAGAACCCCCTGAGTCTACTGCTATTACAGCTGCAGGTTTTTAAAAGTACCATATTAACATCTTTACACAACAGCATAATTAAATATTAGTCCATTCTGTACAAACAGCTAAAGTTTAGTCAGATAGAATGAGGAACATGGGTGACCATCACTTTTGGCAAGACAGTGTTCTCAATTGTGACGATACAACAATGGAACGCACTGCCAACACAACTTTAAACATATAGAGACATTCACAAGTTAACACGCCTGACAAAGAACGTTGTATCTCAAATCAAAACTGTTCTCATACTGTAAACTTATATATGCAAGTGGCACCTGCAGGGGAGTTTGGGGAGTGTAGATATTATTATTATTATTAACTACATATGAATTTTTAAAATATTCTGTTGGAATGTGTATGTGACAATGTTTGCATAATAGACTTCATGATGGCATCACAGGGTTTATTAATTTTTAACACAAGCTGGTCCAGGGGATAAAGGCGTATATTAGCAGTGGAGATATAACCTATATAATCTCTTCTTTCTTGGGTGTAATGCACAGGGTGGGTCATTGATATGGATACACCTAAATAAAATGGGAATGGTTGGTGATATTAACCTGCTGTTAGTAGTTCATTAGTATTTGGGTGGGGGAAAACTTTTCAAGATGGGTGGCGACCATGGTGGCCATTTTGGATCCAACTTTGTTAGATCACAATTATGGAGAACTTCACAAGAAAAACAATAGTGCGCTTGGTTTTAACAAAACTTTATTGTTTTGTGGGTTATTTACAAGCTTCTGACCACTTCTAAAATGTTTTCAAAGTGCTGCCCATTGTATTGTATTGTCAATGCAACCCTCTTCTCCCACTATTCACACACTGATAGCAACACCGCAGAAAAAATGCTAGCAGAGACTTCCAGTATCTATAATTTCTGGTGCTGCACGTCTAATATCTTCACAGCATAGACAATTTCCTTCAAATGACCCAAAAGATAAGTCTTAGGGTTTCAGATTAGGAGATCTTCATTACACAGCAGAGAATATACTGTGGTTAAAAACAGGCCCAAATTATTGTTTTACTTAGGGATAACAACAGAGATTATGGCAAAATGCAACACCATACTTTTAAGATTTTTATGTTCATTTTTAAATGGCTCATAATCTGCCCAACATACAATGAAAATTTTTTTTTTTTTTGATTTCAATACTTGAAAGATATTGAACGTAGCTAAATTATAGAATCTATGCTGTACACTAAAAAACATGATCCAACCTAAATAAATTGCTTTAATTGGTAACACGCAATTGAATTAAATGTGTCAAAATTAATTGATTCAGTTTCATTAAAGGTATAGGAGAGGATCTTTTCAGTAGAAAAATTTCAATGGAAAATCCCATTGAATATGACAGCCAATAAAAAACGACCGGTGGTGAAAAATAACTGGCTGTCAATGCGGAAATACAATTTACCCGATGACGTATACCAGCCGACCCGTACAACGCGCGCTCATGTTTGAATTTGAGCATGCGCAGATTATTTAGGAAGTAAAACCGGACGGAAAAGACGCATCATTCACCATTGAAGAGAGGTTCTCCCCGTACGGCAGCGAAAATGGAAGCTCGCAAGACAAAAACCGTGTTCGAAGTCGCTGAAAAAAAAAAAAGACGGCTGCAGAGATGAACAAAACACGAGTTTGTCTCGGAGACTACTGCTTTGTGCGGTGGCGGGTATTGAAAGCCTAAAAGGGATTCAAAACCGATCAACTCTTCGCGGAGTTTCTGCTAGACAGGTAACGTGCTTATACCTGCTCATTTAGAAGGATTTGTCTGTCAGAAAACGCTAGCTGTGCAGCCTTTATGTGGAATTACCACCCAATGGCGTGATTATTTATCACTGATAATCATTAATTACTGTCAAATGTTCTTGTACAAGCGTTTTCCTAAACAAATAACATTTTTGTAGCTAATTAATTGCTGTAAAAGCAATCAATCCTGTAATAAGTCCGATGCGGCGCCAGAGGTTGTGGTCCCGCAGATGTAAACAGACTGCACGTGCTGAGGACTTGCGCGCTCCCGATATCAGGGGGCGTTACTGGAGAGGAGGTGGCGCATGCGCAGTGTTGTGAAAATGAGAAGGAGCTGAAGATCTTCTCCTACGCCTTTAACTGGGGAAAGTGAAGTGAAACCTAGTCAAAGTGTTTGTTTTGTTTTGTTTATTAGAGTATAGAATTCATCCTTCTAGAAAGGTTTAAGGAAAGTCAGGTTTATTTCTTCAAAGATTGTATTTTGGATAATAAGTGATTTATCCAAAGGTACATTATAACTTACATTATACTTAAAAGCAAAGCTTGAAAATGTTTTTGCATGTTTATTTATCAGTTGTTTTTTCTCAAATATGAGTAAAATACTTTTATGGTGATAAGAAATTTAAGTTAAAAAAATGAAGAACCTCAATTGCGCAATGGAAACTTTTTTTAGTTTGATTATCCATTCAGCATCTGGACCCACTTATTCTGGCGGTGTCATGGAGGGCTGCTGTTTAGATTGAGCAGTCGTTGGGCAAGAAGCCTGGTCACCAGTCCGTCCCAGGACAACATAGAGACACAGAGGACAAACAACCTTGCACTCACACTTAAGGACAATTCATGGAGATCAAATAATCCAACAGACATGTTTTTTTGAATGTTCAAGGAAAACAAATATCCTAATCCACAAGGCGAACATACAAACTCAATGTGGAAAAAATCTCTAATTCCGGTCACAAGTTGATCATTTGGTGCAGCTGTAAAACTAATGTTCTGTAACTGAGTAAATTCTGAAGCTGTTTAATTTAACTGTCGAAGGGAACTTAATTCAGTGTGTTTTTTACTGCTGAATTGCTTTGATGTTGCATTCTATCTATCTATCTATCTATCTATCTATCTATCTATCTATCTATCTATCTATCTATCTATCTATCTATCTATCTATCTATCTATCTATCTATCTATCTATCTATCTATCTATCTATCTATCTAGAACATGTTCAGTGTGACTCATCATGTACTGCCAAATATATTCGGTACCCCATATAAAAGGTATTAGTGTATTTGGCTGCATGTTGAACTGTGCTGTCAGTCCTTCGTGATATGTTAGCTCCTCAGAGCATTATGGATGGCTGTCAGACACCAGGTGGGGGAAGGCCTGTGCTGTGGGGATGGAAACTGATATCCAATCAGCCCAATCAGTGCCAGAAGGCTGATAGATTGATGAGACTTGTCAGGGATTTGATGAAGTGCCGGCCATTCTGTCATGCAACTGTTATTTGTGTAATATGACCATATCATCTGAATGCAATTTTGCACAACCATACTTTGTTAGGGCAATTTGTAAGAACAGACTGCTTATTTATCTTGCAAAGTTGACATGAAGCGGGTTTTAAAACCCGATGTGTCCGGTTAGTGTTTTTGGACCTGATTAAATGTGTTTCAGGTGGGAGAGGGCCATGGAGATGAGAGCCAAGCAGGTTGTGGCATGAATCATTTTCTCATTAAAGGGTTCGCTCTCTCTCATCTGGCATGGGGCTCCACTGGTGCTCTTCCAGCGGACTAACATCCGGTGCACATATGGACAAGTTCGGGGCCAGCCTTATTCTGGGCATCCTTCATGCATTGAAGTACATTAATGCTGGACGTGGAGCCAGAGTGAGCAGCATGTGTTTGTTAACCCTCGACCTGTGTTCCCAGTGGTGCTGAACGCCATTGTAGACATTACATGACACCTGTCATAACATTGCACGGCAGATTGGCAGTGGTAGTACCCCCCCCCCCCCCCCCCCCCCCCCCCC
>JAVLVB010001001.1:6266168-6293629 GCA_032876305.1 Orestias chungarensis
CTTTTCTATAAATAATTCAGATCTAATTTTTTTACGTGTACTGTCAGGGAGCACAGCACTATGATTTTGTCTGAGTGCCAAGAAAAGCCCATTAAATTTGCTTTAACAAGTGGAGCATTATGGCTTTTGCTATAATGCAAAACTGGATATTTATATGAAAAACTTTATTATTCATTGCTTTGGGTTTATTTTTAATGCAATGGACATGGAGAGGGAAATATTTGGAAAACTAAAAAAAAAGGAACAGAGCAAAAAATCTCAAATGTAAATAAGGAAAAAGAGAAAAATAAGATATCATCCTAGACGTTTGCTTCTACACCTGCAGGGAGAGAGAGAAAAAAACCGTTTCAAAACACCACAGCGACGAACCACACATATAGCATATGTCAAAACAATATAACTGAAAAGTGAGTGGTATTAATTAATACGAGATGTGTTTAGTGGTAACTAAAGCCCAATATAGAGTGTAAGGTGTGTGTTTGAGCTTTTGTATATAAGGTTTTCTTTTTTTTTTATATATATATAAAAAGGTTCAATAGCAGATGTAAGAAGCCACAGACCGGCTGCCAGTTACCAAGGCAACATGGAAGATACTAGGGTCACAGAAAATCCAAGGTCCCCAACAGCACAGGAGCCATAGACAGCGGACAGGAAACTGGACCCTCATTAACAGAGCAGCCCACCAGTTTACACAAGGGCCGAGTACCGGACAAAGCCAAAAGTTCTTGATCCTGACAATGAATTTAGCCAGGCTTCGTCTAGAGACGGGGAAGAGAAAAATAATGTCCAGACAGGCCAGTCAACCAGAGCCGCCAAAAACATCCCAAATACTTGAACCTTCCACCTCCAATGAACTTCAACATAAATTGTCTCACAGAGCCAATCGAGTCCAGCAAACAACTATTAAACACATGCCCATCAAAGCCAATGCCATAAATCCCCTCCCTACTGAAATGGGATTCATGTCTGGCCTCCTGCGACCCATGAAGGCCGCCATCATGCTCCTACAAACAGAATAACAAATATACAATATCACCTGCACCACCCAGTTCCACCATAGCTGCCCAATTAACCCAAATGCTAGTGATTCCAAAAACAGACACAAGAACCCCTTTTCCCCAACAACCCATGAGTTTTGAGGAAATGACTGGGAAGTAATCCATCCCAGATTTGTCTGAGATTTTATATTTGGCTCCCACACTTATCTCATGATGTGTTTTTAATGTCCAACACTATGCAGTAAATCTAATTTCATTCTATATACTTTTCACAAAAGACATTATGTGTAAAGACAAAGAAGGGTGAAGGTATGAATCTAGAGGTGGATTTTGGTTTAACTATATAAAATATTGACAGGACGGCCAGTTGATGTGAGATGAAGAAAACAAAATTGTCAAACTCAAACAGGATCTAAAGAGCGCCGCAAGACACAGACTTAAATATTGGTTCACAGATTTAAAAAAAAACCTGTTTCTCATTGTTGATGTATTTTCCAGACCCTGCGGCGCCTCCGAGCCCAACCAGTCTGCGTGTCACCAACATGACTTTGGGTGACGAAGGGCTAGTGATGGTTCGTCTCAACTGGAGCTTGTCAGAGGAGCCTGATATTCCCATTCATCACTACAAAGTGTTCTGGAGCTGGACTGTGCCCTCGAAGTCGATGGTTCCATCCAAGAAGAAGAGGAGAAAGACCACTAATGGGGTAAATCTCTCTTCATATTTGTCAATGTTGTCACGGTCCGCATCTTTATTCTCTGTGTCTCTACACTTCTTTTGATATCTACTCTGGCCTGCAATAGAAAAACAAGCCAATTAGGGAATATGTTTTGTATTTGTTAATAACACCTAACAATACAGTTGTTTTTTATTATTATTGTTTGTAGGGCCCTTCCCTAGGGAGTATGGATGTTTTCACAGACGCCTGAGTTGAAATACTATTAAACCTGATAAAGTTTTTTTTTTTTACAGTCCACTGTATGAGTTTCCTGCAACACATCCTGCATAAAATCACCTGCTTATCAAAACAGCCTAATGAAATGAGCTGCAACAACTTAAATTTTAAGTGCAACTCTAAAGAACTCTAAACAACGTTTAGATTTAAAGGGCAACATATTAAGTCTGATGAATAGTTGTTTCGAAGTGATAAATCATGATTACCATGTCTTGAGTTTTCCCTAAATATCTTACCCTGCATTTTTGGGGTTTTTGTTTTGTTGTTATTCTGAAGCCATTATTCTTGACTGATGGCATAATTTACATTTTTAGTAAAATGTTAAAGTGGCCTTATTAACTTTGATTTATCTGATTAATTAATAAAAACATTTATTTTTAATTTTAACAAAAAATTAGTAGCTTAGAAAATGCAGTTCTCATAACTGTACTCATAATTCCTACTTTGGGATTATAGATCAACAGATTAAATCAGTTTATGGAATGAAAGAACCAAAAATCCTTGCACAAACAGTAATTGTAGAATAAATCATGTTCAAAACTGAGTACCATAATTTTTAATACCCTTGTTATGGTTGTTAATTTTGTTTTGCATTTCGGAACTCTACCCACTCTTTTTATTCAGATAGAGAGTATATTATATTCATGTTTTGTTTTCTCTGACATGGGTTACGATTAACAAAAAACATTATTGGTGAGTTTTTTGAGTTACAAAATATTTCATTACGGATGTTTATGGGAGCCTACAGTAAGACTTTTCAACTCTGGAACAATCAGCATAGGAATCAAAAAAAAAAAGCAATAGTAGTTATTTCACTTCACAACAAGTATGGATGTTCCTTTAAGAAAAACTGGTTTCCATTATTGATGCATGTTAATTAGTATTAGCCGTTTTCCGTTTCTGAATCTTTGTTCTTTGTTTAACTTATTAAGTCTGTGTCATAATTGAGATATCAATAACAGTATGTTTCAATTGTACTAGATTAACATTTTCCTTAAGTCCCACTCAACACAGTCACAGCCATACTCTTTGAAAGACCTCCTGAAAATGCTGCCGCAATGATGCCACAGAAATTGTTTTATTTGTCCTTTGTGTGCAATAAAAAATATATTAATTTGCAACAGTAAATGTTAATTTATTTTTAATTGCTCTCTTATAACAACTAATTTTTTTCTTTTTAAATTCACGCAACTGTCTGAAGCAACCCATGATCAAATGGTAGCCGGGTTACTATCTCCAAAGAGTATTTGATGACAGACCTGAGCGGGAAGACAGATTGTCTAGACGGTCCACACACACACCTATAGATTTTTCTACTGAATTAGTTCTTAAAATGCATAGCAGATGTGGCACAGAGGAGATAGAGGTGGGAGACACCAGACACTGTTGACACATGTACTACTGGTTTCCACTTTGGCACCTCGGGGGCTTTGAAAGCAGCCTGCTGCTTGAAGAATGTCAAAACACACGCAGTCAATAAGAGGAACTCATCAGGTTCATGCTGACGGTGGAATGCTAGAAGTCCTGCACAGTGAAGAAGCCCTGGGAGGTTCTGATAATCCGACTCTCTCTCACACGACCCCCTTGAGGCTGTCTCCCCGGTCACGGTACCCTCCTCAGCTCCAGATGTGTTTCTGATATGCAGGACTTTCCCACAGGCCAGCACTGACTGTGGCTGGGCCTGGTACAGTGACAGGACTTTAAAAAGCCTCTCAAACTGGCATATGGTAAAATAAATAAATAAAATAAAAAGTTGTTCTATCTTTTTACAGGCGCAGAGTTGGGTGGATTTAGAGGCACTGCAACAAAACAGTATTTACACCGTGGAGGTGCAGGCTGTCACATACTGGGGACAGGTGCGCCTGAAGAGCTCAAAGGCCTCTCTCCACTTCAGTACCTCTCAGAATAATGAATCAGGTAAACACTGAGGCTGCCATGTCTTCATTTAAATATCTACATGTAGGAATTTAGATGTCTCATTCTTATAATTTTTTTTTTATAAATCCTTTTGGTTCGGATTTTGTGCTGCCTGAGGCTCGCATAATATGGGTAACCAATGCCGACCGACGTCCTTATCTGAGTTCGTTTTGTTATGGTTGTCAGCTGATGTTAGCTTTCATATAAAAAAACCTCAGCATTTGTTAATTTAGCTTGTTACACATACAATTTAAATTAGGGTGACCCAAGTTTCAGAAAAAAAGAGGAACACTTGGCTTTAGGTTATTGAATGTGCTTAATAATGCATCAATGGTACAAAAATAAGCTCTGTTATAAAATATGTAACAAAAGGTTTTCGAAAATATAAATGAAGTGAAATTTTTTTTTAAACTGACCCTTTCTGTTTAAAAAAAAAACCAAATTTAACAAAATATCTCTTAATATCTTCTCAATGTATTTAAATAAAAAATAAAACAGTCTCACAAAAATACTAAATCAACTGACAAGAGGAAACTATACTCTTTAATTTGAGTTTATCTTCACAAGACACTAAAACATATCTGTGTGTCTTTATTTTTCATCTTTGCACGTGATGCACTCTCACTTGTCCCTACCACAACAGCATGTAGAGAACTTTTTTGCAGTCCATTTTTGCTTCTACATTTATTGTGTAATGCCTCCTCTGTGCTCGCCTACCTTCCCGGAAGGCATCTTCTCATAAGTACATCATGCAACACAAGTACTTTGGTACTCTGTTCAAAGTCAGTCATTTCAAGTAAATGCCCAATGGTCTAATGAAATTTTTTTTTAAAAAAGGACTTTACCATGATTTTTTACCCCCGCATACCAGACTGGAGAGAAAAAGTGGACCTCTCTTTATAAAAGAGGACGTTTGGTGTAGCATCCATCCTTCCGTTTATTTTTTTATTTGCATACCGGCAAGCAAGCTGATGCGAGTTTAAACAGGCAAACACATGTTAGCTTTGTGTTACCCGTGTTAGCAAACTACGGTGTCACGTAGCGAGTCTCCCAGTCTCTCTTAGCAGAGGCGGAGCTAGAAGAGTTAGAGGCCGGGGCAGCACCAAACCCCCCTGAAATCTACACATGGATACGTACATGTATTTTATGGACAGCTTGTGCTTGGGGAGAAACACACATTACACAGTGGATTAACGCAGACAAACTGACATGTGTTATAGATTACATTTTAATTCAATCAAAATATACTTCATCCTGAAAGGACGAGATATACAATAAAAATGATCTTAATTATATAAAATAAATAGGCATTGTGTTTTTTTAGGGGTTGGGGTGGGGGGGTGGATCCCTTAGGACTGGTCATGTTGTAAGTATCTCGCAAGCTCGAAAAGTGTGAGCACCCCTGACTTAGAGAAAAAAATACCAATAGTTAGTGTAGATAGCCTTACAAAAAAAGTCCCCTTTTTGTGTGTGTTAATAAAAATTTGCCATTACTGTAACTCAGAGATACAAGTCTGCTTGACATTTAAATCCAAGATGATCAATGACAGACACAAAATAAAAGGTTGCAGCCCGTTAGAGCTGCAGATTATTCACAGAAAATCTAGTTTCTTTCACACAACTCTTACACCTCTATGCATCCACGGACATCTTTGAGTATCACACTAATACTAAAAGTTGTTCACTTTGACAGTTCATCCTTCAGTGACAGCTTCTAAACCAAAACGTGTTATTAGCAATTTTATTGGCACAATATATGGAATCACAGTCCTGATGTCTGTTTAAAATGTTTGGGTTAGTAGCAATAGACACTATCATAAAACTGTTCAGCAATGATGTAATGATGCATTACACGTTTTCCAGATGTTGTACAACGGAATTATCAATGCAACCTCGGAGTGATTTGTATCGGATGTTTGAGTTCCAACCAGCCATTTTGTCGGTGCATAATTCATATTTCTGTAATTGTGTACAGGTTGAGGATGAGAAACCTTTCTTAGATTATTGACTGGAAATCCGTTTTTCTGTGACCATGAGTTGGAGTTTACATTGGCGAAGCCTTGAACTGTAATCTCTCAGTTGCCATCAACTGCAGCATCAGGGCTTTCAATTTAAAAACATAAAGGATTATTACAACAGGAAAATCTTGAACTTGGCACCCCAAGTTGTGCCGATTGCAGCTGCATACATGAGTACAAACTGGTGAATTTGAACTAAACCTGGATGCAGTGGCGGTGGATTTGTTAAAACACATCTGTAAATTTCCTCCTTTTGTTTCTTACTTAATTTGTTTTACTTCTTATTCAAATTTAATTTCCTAAAATTACTGAAAGGGCAAACAATCATACACTGCCAAGATACACTGTCAGCATGTCCACATTCATGTTTAGCTTATATTCCATCAAGCCTGAGTGAGTGGAGCGCCTTGTTTTGCACGTGTGAACTTCCAACCTTCGCAGTTACAGAGCACCCATGCATAGAGAAGGAGTTTTTTCCTTGTAATGTTCACTGCAATGGTCATCCAAAGACACAATCGAGTCTGTTACCATGCTGAAGAGTGTGCCATAGCACAGTTACTTCTGTATCTTAGCTACCGCAGCAAACACTTTTCTCCTCTGTTCCCAGCAAAATTGACCCTCAAGTCCAAGAAGGAGGAGATATCCCCTCTGGGTTCGACGCTGGCCAAACGCCCCTCTGGGCCTCTGGAAGTGGGTACACCCTTCTACCAGGATGGTCAACTCCAGGTTCGGGTCTACTGGAAGAAACGGGGAGGTAAGCGATCTGTTTTTCAGTTTTTGCTCCCACAGAATTAGCACCCCGTCATGCCCATCAATCACTATGACTCATGTGCACCGCATTAAGATGTTATGACTGATCCTCGCTCATTTAAACAATGGTGGATTGCCGTTATAAATGCGGTGTCAGGTGATGTAAGTAGAACAACATGTCTTTGTGAAGGCCTTTGTAATACGAACGCGGGGTAAAATGGTTAACATCTTCACAGGAACAGTTAGGAAGGAGCCACCGTTAAGCAAAGAACAATAAACACACAGAACCCGAGCTCAGCTGTATTTAATAGATTCTCACATGAAGGTTTGCTTCAGTTTACAAAAAAGTTGATGTCATGGGGAGTACATGGTGGCGGTTTCCAGCGCCACGTGGGGTTAAAGCCTGCCTCTCCCAGCGGCATCCATTCTCTCAAAAATCTTCGGCTAATACCAGAGTGAAAGTATGGAAACCCTGAAAGCCATGGTCTAAGGGTTACCTGTCAAATCCCATTCGCTGCTCTATGTCATGCTGCAAATATATGTCATCGCCCGGGCCAAACTCCACATCCTTGAGTCAAGAATGCGAGCCCTGGCTGTAGGAGAGGCCTGGTGAGACACCAACTGCTGAATCAGAGCGCGGAGAGCAGGGGAGCGGGGCTGGCGCAGAGCTGTTAGCAAGCTTGGCCTGGACTCAGTGAGCTGAGTGAAGCTGACAAGGATCAAGCGCGGCTGGGGAATCACTGCGTTGCAGAGCAGAATTAATCCAGGACCTGTTTCTTGTATTGTGGTCCCGGTTTGCGGTGAGTGTCTGCCGCTGCCGCTCATCAGTCTGAAGGATGACCTTGCTCTCAGCTAATGTAAACACGCAGACACCCAGATGGCCCGGAGAGTCGTAGAGTCTCTGGACATCTGGTTTGTGTGACGGACAAGAGGGGACAGGTTAACTGAACCGTGATTAAACGCTCACTCATTTTGTCTGTGATCCAAAGCAGCCCGGCCTCTGGATTGTTTCCAGCGGACAAAAGGGAACGATATTATACTCCGGCTTTGATAAAGTATCTGCTGTCTTCTCAGCCCTCAGACAATACACAGCAGTTCTGCAAGGCGGTACATCTAAAGGCCGATTTATCAAACACCACTCAGTTTCTGTTCCCTACCCGATTTCCACGTCCTATTTCTTGTTTTACATGCCACTTCCCGTGTCTGTCAGCCCTGGCAATGCCGATCTTGTTTATTTTTTCCCAATTTTCCCAGTTCTCTGTAATTCCTCTCTTCTGCTTCCAAAGAGCTCAGGGGCTCCAAGTACCAGACCCGTGTCTAAGCCTTCAAAGGACCCCCTTTTATCTCCCCCAGTGCAACCCAGGCCCCCGCTGAGGGGTGAGCGTAGCACAACTCAATTATTAATCGGGGAAGTATACTGAAACTAAAATCCGAGCAACACAGTTGAATTAATTATAACTCTTGTAAACCAAGATGAGTGCGATGGCGAAATCAACATTGCCGAGGCGTTTATGTGGAGTTCTCGTCTCTTCACACAAAGTGTCAACATGATCAACTTGACTTGTTGCTCGGCCTAAAGCTGTAGTAAGAAACGGTTAAAGACAAAATAGATCTAAGATTTTGAAATGCGTTACATCCAATTAGATACCAATCAGGGAATAATTTAAAAGATGTAGTATTAACATTTAAATGATTCTTTGAGGTGGAGCTAAACTAGTAAATATGTCTGGATTGATTTCATGTTTGCTGTTTTCTCTGTGTTTCACCTGAGATAAAGTTAAAATATTGAGTGTTAGTCCTCTTTCCTTATTATTGCCTTCACTTTGAGCAATACACCAGTATCACATCAAGTGAATCTGCACACAGCATGATGCATTTCAATTTGCCAGGAGAAAATCACTCAACTATGACATCTAACATCCTGTATTTTGTTTAAAATACAACCTCTATTGCAGAACCTAACCTTGTTATAGAGCATTTTTATTGCTAAGAGTTTAATAAATATATATATATATATATATATATATATATATCTATATATATATATATATATATATATATATATATATATACAAACAAAGAACGTGGGTTTTACCTTTCCGTTCTTTGCCTTCTGTCTTCATTTGTTGTAGACCCCACTGTCAGTCGCTACCATGTCCAGTGGATGACCGAGTACTGCAGCCACAATGAGACCAGAGGCCCAGAGAAATCCGTCACCCAGGTTAGTCCAACTGAAGTCGCCTCTAAAAGCTATGACCTGATCAGCAGGTAAAGCCCAAGCAAAGTTCGTGCCTGTCCTTTTGTCTGGCACTTAGAAAGGGCCACTCCATCAAACAAAAGAAACCCATTAAGTGAAACCTAAGACCTGTTACGTTGAGTTTGCACTGCCTGTTGTTTTGACTCCTATGAGTCAGTAATTATGGTCAGGCATGTGGCTTGTTAGCCAATAAAACACTTATACTTAAAGATTTTTTTCCAGGGATGGTGGGGTTATACTCCTCCAAAGGCCTCTGCCATGCTACTGCATGCGTCTTTGCCTGAGCTGTGTATGTGTACAGAAGATGGGGAGCCGGGAATGGGTGTCTCAAACTAATCGAGGATGTCAGAGCCTTTCAATCAACACATTCTTTGGAAAGCAGCTCTGTGGTTGCTTGGGAATATGTATTTTCCATATATCACCAAGGAGGAGACCAGACTGAGGCTTTTATGTCAGTGCAGTGCCTCATTCACTTTTAATCAAAGCTGTTTCATATCAGAGAGAATATACACCCTCTCCTAAGGGACTGTCTATTAATGTAGGCCAACGTTATTACTGCAAGGTCTAAATCCACAAGTCAGCAAGATTTCTTTGTTCCCTCAAAGAAATTGGAAAAGTGTTAGCTTTTCTTTTTTCTTTTTCTTTTTTTGTCAAGATCAATAGTTGATTAAATCTTGAAACAGGTTTTACAGTGGAAAACCGTTTCTCTGAATTTATTAACATGAATTTGCAGGCCATGAGTGCACTGTGGTTGTTGTATCTTAATAAATCCTCACATTCTTGTTATGCATTATTTATTTACATCTTAATTAGTTTTAGCGGTAAAATTGAGTTTCTACAAAAAAAGTAGTTTTTTTTTAAATACAGAAATGTTATGTTATGGCCACCATAATTATGGATAAGACTGCTGATGTGACACTTGTCAACACATAGATACTAATGCCACAACGGGCTGTGCTACATAATTATCGTTATTTGTTGTTTATCCAAAAATGAAAAATTGTGGGGAAGAAAAAACTGTGGTAGAAAAAAGTTTGCAAAATGGCACTAAACACAATCAGGTTGAGGACCAGTTTTCAAATCCTGATAATCTGTGTAAACTATATGAAATCATATGACATCTGACTATAGATCCGCATTGGTTTATTTTGTTTAAATAGGTGCACGAGAAAGCTAACATTGTTGACAAATCTGAGTCATCAGGCCTGAAACATCTTTCTCTTTGCTCAGGAGAACTACATCAACCTCCCAGGTCTGCTTTTCTCCTGCAAGTACAAAGTTACCGTTCATTTGCTGAAGTCCAAGAGGCGCTCCAAGGATGAGAGCACCACCTTCTTCACCCCATCCTGTGCCACCATCCGGAGCAAGACCCACAAACACATCCCCTGCCCAGGGGAGGGAGGTGAGGATTCAGCCGTCTGACACATGAAGGGCATTTTAAAATCAATCCACATTAGCAGAGACACAGCTATTGGATATCTTTGTGAGCCCTGATAGCAGCATTACGATGGGAAAAAAAATCAATACAAGGTTGAAAGAACAAGTCAACATGTTAAACATTTTCTTGGCAAAGGGTGTGTATTCAAATAAAAAAGAAAGCCTGTTTTTAGCCTGGAAATAAAATGAGAGCTTTTACAATTCTGTTTATTGCTGTCATTTTTCTTTTTCCAGCTTCAGCGCTTCCAAAGGTTCTGGCTAAGCCAGAGAATCTGACGGCCTCCTTCTCTATGAATGACGGAAACATAACCGGCAGCTTCCTGTGGCGCGTCTCCAGGATGGCTCCTCACCAACGGATCACAGGCTTCCAGGTCACCTGGGCGGAGATCAACACTGAGAGCCGGCAAAACAGTTTACCGAATAGCATCATATCCCAGTCCCAGATCCTGCCTCCGGTAGGTTTAATCAAAACATCAGCGTCTTTTTGCCGTCCCCCATGTCGCTCCAGAACAAACCTTGCCATACATATTCAGAAAACTATGTCCTGTTTTTGGAACAAACGGTCTGTACCCTGCCTTTCAGTTAAGAGCTTCTGTCAGAGGTAACTGTGGTTTTCAGATAATGTTATGTAGACTCCTGTGATAAGGCGTTGCCTTGTAGACAGGCACACAGATAGATCAGAGGTAGCTTTGCTCTTAGTTTTCCTCTCTTACCACTTCAATCTGCCTTCACATCTTAAACAGCCACTCTTTGACACAATCTGCTTCATCAACAACAGATTCTGCCTATCTGCCTCCTGAGCATGGTTATAAATAAAACCACCTACTGCACACTTTGTCATGCTGGCAGCAACCTTATGAAAAGAAAAGCTTTATTTTTGTTACTGGCTTCTGCAAAGACGACCATAACTCTGCGTTTCAAATGACAGTACAATGGTGGTTACATCCTAATTGATAACTTTTTCTTTTTGTACAGGATCACAATCTGCTTGTTGTATCCAACTTGAGGCCATCTACCTACTACAGAGTGGAGGTGCAGGTCATAACAAGCGGTGGGGAGGGACCTGCCACCGTCAAGACCTTCCAGACACCAAATCTACAACCAGCAGCACAACACCGTAAGTTACTGATCGCCACGCTATTGATATAATAGGTTTTTCTTTTATTATATCAATGCTTTGTGGTCAAGGTCGCCTATTAGAGCTGTGGTTGCAAGGTTGTCAATCCCGGTTGTGGCGGCAATCCTTTAACCAGCTGGTGGACACTAGTGGTGAGGGATGCAGTCAGGCTGAAGGATTCCTATCAGGTCTTTTTGGACTGTTGGACCTCAGAACCAGCTGATGTGTCCCTGCAGTCCAAGTGGCATCCGGGTGGTTTCTGAGGCAAACACTCGGGCGTGGGAGGAAGTCGGATAGGCCATGTAAAGCAACTTCAAAGCAATTCTGGTCCAAAATCTGGTGCACCACCAACGCTTTTAATAGTGGAAATGGTGTGCTGTTGACTTTAACACTGGATGTGGGTCGTTGGGCAGAATATTTCAAAGACCTCCTCAATCCCTTTGGCACATCTGCCACTGAGGAACTGGACCCTGGGGACCTTGGGGTGGTCCCCATTCCAAATTTTTGTAGTGAGGATTTAATTTGTCATTTAGCAAAAATAATAAACAGTTAGTCATACTATTATTGAAATAATACTTCCATGGACAAAAAAAAATTAAAATTTAAAGATTTGACAAAGGCACTTTCCTAAACTAAAAATAATATCCTCAACATATTCAGACAGTATGCCAAAAATAACTCAGGAATTCTAATAGTAACGACTTACATCTAAATGGTTTTGCTTCCAAAGGGCCGATACTCCGGCAGCATCACTCTCATCACCAGAAGCCACCACTGGAGAAACACTGAGCTTGCACGTCAAGGCAAACTCAGCCCGACTGGGAGAATTACCTGACTCTCTGTTCCTATCAGCCAGAGAAGGAATGCGTGGACCCTAAAAGAAACTCGGCTCGTCGGACCATGAAGTGGACCACCCTCCTCCCCCTCTGCACTCTTTTAGTTCATGAAAAATGGGTCTTCAGGCCCCTTTTTTTTTTGTCCCCCCCTCTCTATCTCTTCACTTATATGTCACCGAATGGGTTTGCGTGTGTGTAAAGTGACATTTAAACTTCAAAGTTTCATGTTCTGTGCTGGTTAGAGCATAGTCCCAGCATTCTTGCCACTGATCATCTCACACATAAATGGAAGTGAGGAAATTCCGGATAGAAGAAAAAAGATCTAATAACTCAGAAATTAGTTGTTGTTGTTTTTCTGCTGTCATAGTGGACAGCATAAAAGACGTTTGATTGGCTTTGGCGAAAACACAGTTGAAAGCAATTCAGTTTCTTCTGAGATTTGCCTGAAGAAAACTGGATGGTGGGGAAGTTCTAGAGCATTTGCTTTTCCATGAAGAAATAAAAGTAGAACTTAATCTATTTATTTTGTGTTTACCCATTAAAGAGGCGCTTAGACATGCAATCTTTACTGACGGAAAATGTAACTAAAGTCCTTATTGTCTAACCCAGAATGTTTCATGTAGTATGTTGCATGTAGGCCATTTGATTTTTGAGCTGTAAATTAATTACTTGCTTCAAATTGAAAGCTGGTAACGTTTTTTTTTTTTTTTTTTTGCATGACAACTGTAAGCATCCTGTTGGCATGAAATAACGTCTCTGTGTTACCTATTTTCAGTATGTTAGCAATATTTCATTAACAGATTAACAAATAATTATACTGGAAGTGATTTGTCACGTTTATTAATAAAATTATAACGTGTGCAGATGAATTGTACATGTTCTTGGCTGTAGAAATATTTGTCTTGGAGCAGTCAGTGAATGTCTATATTTATTTATGTGTGTATTACAACGTTTGCTTTTTTTGATGTGTGTGAATGTGTTTGTTTTTTTTGTTTGTTTTTTCTGTGTTGTAGTCTCAGATTTTTAAAATATCAACAACAAAAAAATCTTGTAAAGACATTTTGTAAAAAAAGGAATTGTAAATACAGTCTTATGTTACATGTTATTTTTCCATTCTAGAACCTGTACAAACTGCTAAGTAATAAAATAACTCCTAACCTGTTCCCTGTTTCTACTTGTTTCATTTAATTCACTTCAAGAGCAGAATACTTCTGCTTTTACATCGACACCTGGCCTTTCTGGAAGCTACAGTTGTTTATTTTGGCAGTGAAGTCCATCATGGCGGACTCTGTGTGTAGCATAGCCACAGATCAGTCCAGGAGCCCAAGACATATGCGCTACATGTCAAAACAAACAGATCATATAGTGGATTTACCACCACTGAGGTCGGGCATTTGTCAACATAATGCTCAGCCTCAAAAAGTACTTGTGTGTTTGAAAACCAATAAATACCTCCTCTACACTGCCGGTTTTTATCCTCATAAAATGAGAAGTGAAAAGGTTTATACAAAAAGCAGGAGTGTCACTGTGGGGGTCCAAGTGTTAAAATATGTGTGGAAGTTTTAATGTCATTCATTGTACATATAACGGATTGAAATGCAGTCCATGTATCGTATAGTTTGAAAAAGTCTTAAAATGTTCCTGTAGAGGCAAGGATTTGGTAGGATTCACCTTAGCAGAAAAGGAAGTTTGTGACAAAACCCCTAAAACTCAAAAAGCGCTCAAATGGGTAATATTAGTTTAAATTATAACACTTTACGAAAATATTTATACTCACTGAACCTTTTTTGGTCATTTGGTCACATTACAAACCAACAAGACATGGCGATCGACTGATCTTTTTATTTAACCAGGATAAAAAAAACTTCAATAGTTTAAACATTTTTTACAAGACTGTCCTAGTAAGTAGCAGGTAGAGTAGGCCCTTGGTAAAACTAAAGGAACTGCCAAGATCCATACCTCAAGTGGAGGAATCTGTTGACGCATCAGTTGTACTAGCCACAAATATGGCCTTTAACCTTAAGAAGCCATTGTTCAAATAGCAATAACAAAGCCATTACCTCTCTAAACCACCCCCAAGATGATACAATGTAGTGTATTATCATTGGGTTGTTATAGATGAACATTCAGCAGGGACAGATAATAACACAAATATAAAGGGACAGGTGATCTTGTAAGAATTGATAGAAGTATGGAGCTAGTTACAGGGCAGATCTACAAAATAAACTGTCGGGCATTGTAAAAGACTTGAGACTTGACCTTAAATATATGGACAGAACTACAAAAAATTATTTAAATTAAAGAACATTTAAATTACAATGGTCAAAGCCCAGATCTAAATCTAACACAAAGTCTTAACTATGATAGGTCACATCCAATCTGAAATAGCGCTAAGCAAGGGGGGTTATAGCAAGACAATGTGGATTAGGTTTAAAGAGTTTTATTTAACAAAACAAATTATGAATAATAAAAAAGGACCAGCCAGAAGTCTCTTCAGAATTCGTGAGAAAATAAATACAATGCTTAATTTCTGTTTTTCCATACTGAAAACCGGTGGCAACTGGATGATGTCACTGTGGGTGTGGGTAGTTTGGCCGCAGGATCAGATTCAAAACAAACACTGAAATAAACACAGTAAGAAACTTTATGTGCAGACCTGGAGACTTGGCAGGATTTATTAATCTGGGGGGAGAAACTAGGTCATGGAAGCCAAGTGGGGCAAAAAGATCCGTGGGTCAGACATGAATGGCATGTTAGGGCACACAAATGGAGTTGAGCATGTGAAGGCAGATCCAGGCAGAACAGATCTGAGGGCTAGGTGAGAGGGAGGAGTCCAGAAGTAAAAAAAAATCGTTTTGTCGTCAAAATTATTAGAAAGCAGTTGAGAAAATCAATACAAAAGTTCAAGAGACTGAGCATGGTCTCAAAACAGGAATCCAGACTTGAAAGGCTGGGCATAAACTTTCTAAAGCTTTCAATAATCTGGCACTGTCTGCCTGCTAGATAGCTGTATTTAACTGCAACTAGATAGGTGCATGACATTAACATTATGAGCTGCAGGCTGGTAGCGCACAGATATAACTAATGAACTTTATTGCTGCTGCAGCAGAGCAGCTCAGCAATGCAGAGCAGACATAGAGACATAGACAGACAGGCCAGAATCATAACAAGCTTGTGCTAATTTGCAAAAAAATTAAAAAGCCTGTAGACTGTTGATGTTTCAGATTTGTAGTGATAAATTCCTAAAGACTTGGACCTATCATTGTATCGAGCGATGGCTCTACAAAGCTTTTACGACATACACCAAATATTTGAAATATTTAATTGCAACCTTAGATTATCCCTTACAAATGCACTGTGTGAGAGTTTTGTTGGTTTGCAACATAAAATTTCAATATAAAACATTTTCCATTGTAAGACTTCAAAATATTAGAGAACTCAAATTCAAGTCCTTCTTATATCCTGCAGAAATTAGAAATTTCTATAGTCAATAGATGTATGTAGTTCTATTGTGCTGATCTAACCCCTTAAGAGCTTGCTCTTGTTCAAGCTGGACAGATAAATAATGATTAGTCCTTGATACCCAACAAAGGCACCATACCCTTCTTGGTAGAGTGCAACATAAAGCAAAAGGGCCAAGTCAAGAGGCCAAGGGGAAAACTGGAACTGGGCCTCGGATTGAGAAGAAACACATCAGGCAGTTTTCAAAAAAAAGGAAAGAGAACAAAAAAACAAGACAATGATCTAAAACATACAGCGGAAGGAGCTAAAGAGTGATTAATAGAGAGGGATATCAACATTTTGGAGACAGTCAGTCCAGACCTGAATTCTGTGGAGAGAACTCTAAGATAAGGGTAACGGCAAGAACGCCAAAATCTTACCTCACAGACAATTAGCTATTTATAACTGTTATGACTGTCGGCAATTTTAAAAACAGCTTGATTGCTGTGATGGCAAATAAACACATGATTGCAGTGGAAACATTAATCACGAGGATTCAGTTGTAATCAAAGCTCGGGCGGGGGTATGAATATTTCTGATTTGTATTGTAAATTATGCTTTGATTATAATAATTTTGCCTACAGAAGCAGGAGTACTGTATATTTAAAGAAACCACATAAATCTAACCTTTATTTACTCGTTTAAAAAAATCAAAGCAATCTTTATTCTTTATTTAGATCAAGAAATTTTCCTTATTATTCTAGTTTGAAATCTTGAGGGACAGAGATATTCTAAAAAAAATTCTTATTAAACCATCATCCACAAATAACATTAACACCACAAAATGTCAACACGCCCCGTGTCATGTGCTTCTTTATAAAACGGCTGTGGTGCTGGAAAACTGTGGGAAACATATGCTTGCTTTTTTAAGGTGCATCTTGTCAAAAGGATGACAGCGCCCAGATGTTCAGCTCTCCGATCTTACCGCTGCTGACAAATTGCTCTGAGCCCCGGTGTTCACACATTCAGTCTCTTCAGTCAGCCTTCGCTTCAGTTGCACAATTCTCACGGATGTTGTTTGTGTACAGTCCCATTATGTTGGAAGAAATTAGTTGCTCGGTCCGTGCACGCTAATCCTTCTCCCTTTTCGTCAAGCCAGGCAAGTGTTTAGCAAAGGTTCCTTTCTATTTGTGTCAGCCAGCCCAACCCTTTGCCTTTTTTTTTAGGCTGCCTCAGTCTCTTTCTCTGTACACACAGAAAATACCACGGCCCTCAAGTGTAAAAACCTCAAAACAAAGAGGACCTCCAGCCTTCTTTGAGGCATGTTCCAAGACGTCCAAGTCTCCGTGGGCATGAAAGAAAGGCAAAGAAAATGCAACAACTAAATAATGGGCCTGTTTTCAGTGCAAAAGCTTTGTCAATGATGATAGAAGGCCTGTTAGGGCTTATATGTTTTGCAGGACATTACGTCCCTGTTTTGCAAGTCAGAAAGGGGATATTGCTTTCAAATTTAAATACTTATTTCAGAAAATAATGCCTTTTAGCCCTTTAAAATATCAGAAGGAGTAAATATTTACCCATCTTCCTGTAGACATTAAAGCCTATTTATTTGAGTACAGCAAAACGTGGGTCCACATATTTCCTTTGACTTATGAAAGCTCATGTCTAGATTATGCTAATATGAAACAAATGAAAATGGAAAGAAAAATATGAAAACAGAGCATGTAGCGGGAAGAGGGCTGCTGCAAACCTTTCAACTTGTCTTAAATTCGCTACTGCAATGTTTCCTATCTCACCAAGTACGTTACCATTTCATGTCAAGCATGCATCATAATTCCAGATATGTGGAAATTATGTTTTATGAATAATCAAGTCCTGTTACATCTTTGAAGTTCAGTAGCAATGCCATTTTTTAAAGATTAAGATTGAGTCTAATACTGAATGAGTACTGCTAAGGGGTCAAATAGTTATTAATTTAACAAAACGCTCAGTGCTGGAATGTCTACAGTTGTTCAGTTCAGCAAGTGGAGAATCTTCATCAGTGTAGACATTCCAGCACTGAGAATTCCTTCATGAACTAAACTAACATGTTGTGAGTAACTCAAACGAAAGTTTATATGCTATCTCAAGCTGCTAACTAGACTCAATTTTATAATTCTACATGTTATAAAGGAAATGTTATCTGATTTCACAAGGTATCAAAGGTTTTATAATAAAGATGAACCAACATACCACCTTATTGGGGTCTTCACAGCCGTGTTTGCATTCATCTTAATCAATGTCAAGTGTCTGATTATTTAAACCATAATTTGAACTCCTTCTTTTTTTTTTTTACTGATGTGACTGCAGGAAGCCATCTGGCCTTCTGTAACCAGCTTTTGGAAACCTTTTATATATATATGTTGATATTCTTATCAGTTTTTTCAGAAATTCATAATACTGTACTTGAAATCGCAGCTGAAACTCTACTTAATAAAACATGACTAGAATTCTGTTTTCATTGAAAGTAAGAAAAAATAGATGTGTTTTACTTGTCTCCTTTGACATGACACCATTTGTAACCGGGAGGATTTGAAAAGTCCAACTTTTACTCTCATGCACGTTTCAGGTCAGTGAGATCACCGAGTGGCACAGGGCATTCGCTGAAAAATCATTACCACATGGCCTCGTTTGGTCCTGCTCCTTCAGTATGATGAGATGGAATATATTGTCTGCGAGTCGATGAAAAATAACCAGAGTGTGTGCCCCCTCCACCCCTATATTAGGAGGAGCAACGCTGCTTTAATGTTGTGGTATGGTGAGAAATCTGACCTTGCCCCGGGCAGTGGCATGTTTTCGGTTAGGCTCTGGTGTGCGGGACCAGGCAGGGGACACATGAAAGGATCTCTGTGTCTGTCCTCTGAGATGTTCGGCAGAAGTCTAATAAAGACCAGAGCACACGGACAGATCCGAGAACATGCATGCCACACATTAAGCACAAGAGCTACAATGCTGTTGACAAGCACAGCATTCTTTTCCTGCTCTTTAAAGGCCGACAGAGTGCAAAGACGCAACATGTGTCAGCGATATGATTAAAAAGCAGGATTACCACCATAAAAACTGCTGCCACCTACAAAGACATGAAAATATTTCAGTTTGCATATTAAAACCAAGAGTTAACTCAATTAAACACAAGTTTCCAGACAACATGTAAAAACTTCTGTTTCTGTGCTTCTCAATAAAGATCTAAACGTGATTGTGACACTGTTGACCACTTTCCTCCTCTATGTTAATTTTCTACTGTAGATTTGAAAGGAAAAGGCTCATTATTCCTATTAAGCATTTGAGTTTGTTAAAATAGATAATATTCATTCACCTTTTTTCCAGTAGTCTTACTCAGGCTTCTGTTTGCTGGGTGGCAATTAATTTTTTGTTGTTGTAAAGAATTAACCTTAAAGAATTTAGAATAAAATATTAAGCTTGGTTTAAAAATACTCTCGGTGTGAACAGATTTGGACAATCTTCAGAAAACATAATAAGAAAAATGTATTTCTGTTGACACACTAAGGGTGTCATATGAATAGTTTTGAGATGAGTTTGTTAGTCCTTAATGTTGGTTTGAATTTTCCTTTTTTGTATTGGTCATTAGCTTTTCTGGTCTGCTTTATTTTCTCTGTTAATTCCCGTGTTAATTGTTGGCCTTCCTTGGTTTCTTTCCCTGGTGCAGCTAAATTAATCTAATTAATCATACGATTCCCTCGCGACTCATCCACCTTCCCGGTAGTTAAAAGACAGTCAATTTCTCTGCCTACATTTGCAGATTCTTCCATTTGTCCTTTCTGTATCATCTGCATCATGAGACATCTGTTCTCATCTTTACACTTGGACCCAGTCCTCGTCACCAATATTTGACACCTAGAGGCTCAAGACTCTCTTTTGTATGACAATTCCAGCTTTATAAGTGAATGCACAGGCTGTACCAGAGGCCAGAAAAGAATCCTGCATGTTTGTGTTTATAAAGAAACTGTGGCCAGAGGAATCCTTATCTCGGCACCTCTTTTCAAACCAAACATCCCTCTCAGCAAAGTGAAAAGATCAGGCAGGAATGTACCATCCATCTGGGTAATAGCTGTTTTTAATCCCCTCTGATTACTGCTAATCCCCTTTATGCTCCTTCCTGTGAATAAACACACTCTGACCTGAGTGACCCCCTGCTAATTAATGAAGTAAGGAAGTTTGGTTCAAGAATCTTTTCAACATGGCGAACTCAGTCTTAGCAGAGTTTTTTTTCTGAAAAAAAAAAAAAGAGTGATAATAAGAAGTCAAACCAAAAGAGCTGACACCGAAATCGACATCACAGTGTGGTGTCATCTTCTCACAATGCAATGCACTCATCCTCCAGGCCTGACCGGCAGCAAAGGGAAACTTTCCGTCTTGTGTGCTTTTTATTTCCTGTGAAGTCTTTGTCTCAGGGGTCGATAGCCATTCCTTAGAGGCAAGGCAGAGTTCACAGGTCAGCTGTACCCAGGAGGATGGACGGCAGCGTGAGGGCAAGACCTGGGCGCGGGGACAAGGGAAGGGTCAGGGGGTTGAGTTCAGCTTGGATCCACACAGAGGATGGTAAAAAAAAAAAAAAAAAAAAGAGAACGTCATGGGAGAACAGTGGTTCCTTCAGACACACTTTTTTAAACACAACCCTGACTTTTTTTCTTTTACCATGATGTGTAAATAATATGCAACACAAAGTGTTTATTACAGTAAAGAGTATTGTGTACAATTTTATGCTCCGGTGCCTCAGCTTTCCTCTAAAATGACTGCTTGACAAAAAAGAGAGAGAGAGCAGTGAAAAGATCTCTAAAGGGCCGTTAATCCACAGACTTTAGTTCTCACATTTTCTATCAAGAAAACACCTGGTTCCTCATATCAAAGCACCATGCTTGATCTCCTTCTTGATTGGTAGAAATATAAAAACTCTTCTTAGAAAAGCAACGACCATCTGTCTTCCATGCTTTGACTTCACATGAAACAACTCTTGAGAATCTAAATATGCCTGATACCTCAGAAGATAAGCGTTTGCGTGCTTCATGGAAGGATGGCATCAAAGTTTGTTGTTGCACAGAATAAAAGCGTTGGGAATAGTTTCAAAAATCTAATATAAATCATAAATTACAAATGTGCTGTGAAGGGAGAATGAAATTGATTAGACTGTAAAAAAAAAACACAAAAAAACCCAGCTTATATAAGCAATCAGTGGCCACAAAGACAAATGCTTCTCCTTACGTAAATTAACACCAAAATAAACATATTTTTTTTGTTTCTTTTTGTATAGAGATGTGGATCTAAAATAAAAAAAAGCTAGCACATGGTTCAGAAACCACAGAGTTTATATAATGAATCTGCTAAATTTCATCCTCAAAGGCTAAGAGCTCATTTCCACTCCCAATGATCACAGGCACCATTGATTGTAACACTGAGGGTAACGTTGGTTCAGCCAGTGTTGTTCTGTGAATCTGGACTTATTTAGGACTCTAACTTTCATGTTGCATCGCGTCGGAATGGAGCCGAACATTGATGCTGCAGGCAGCTGGCTCTCATTAAGAAAACATGATGTCAAATAGAGTACCTGCCTGACAAAAGTCAACTTCTCTCACTCCCAAACTGGTCATGGCACCTTTTGACAGATCCACCAGGATTCTTGGTGTAAGTATTACATTAGTTTAAAAATACATTATTACACTCTTATATATGAATCACATTTATTTTACATTTTATATCCAATAACTAAAATATTATTTTTATAAAACACATTAGAAAAGCATATTACATCATAGTACGTTTATAAATGAAATAGAATTAAATTATCTTAGAAAGCAAAAATTTTCTGTTTCAAAAATCCCTATTTGGTAAACATTTCCTCCTCCACTCTGTTTAATTCTTTTTAGTTGGCTAAATCGTATCAGAAGTAAGATAAATTGTCTTGAGATATCTTAAATGAAACATTTGTTGTGATTAATAATTTATAATTGTATTACTATCTGCTTCGATTTTAGCCGTAAATGATGACTGTTTCCTTGCCAGTAGCAACAGCATATTGTTGTGATGGATTTCAGGTTTGGCTCTGGCTGAAGGTGTGTTCAGATGAAAAATTAATAAAAGCTTATAACCATTATGCACTCTTAGTGCCTAGGAGTAGAATTGTGTTTGTCTACCATCTAACTTCATCATAACATTGCACATAATGACTAATCCCAGCTATGTTTTTTACAAATACATATCAGTGGGATACAACAGAAAAATGTCTTGTTTCACAGATTTTAGCATAAATGTGTTGTTTTTGTCTAAAAAAAACACATTTACTGTGTGAACTATCTCCCATACTCCTCCTTGTTTTGCTGAATCCTTTCACATAAGTGTGTCTTCCAGCTCATGTCTCAGTCCTAAATATATTGCGTATTTTGATCTATTTATTCAAGATGGACTTTTGAGACATTTTAAAGGACATAATGGAAATGCACTCAAATTGCAGCCAAATTCTGATTTCCATAGTTACTTCCCCTGTTGACAGGAAAAGCCGGCACAGCTTATGTTCTCAAGGATGTGGCAGACTCTGAGAAATACAAATTGAAATAAGCAATTCTGTCAAAATATGCGATCGGTGTTGATACTTATACTGTAGATGCAGATGCTCCAGATCTCTGAAGGCTGAACTACTGAGACACCATGTGAGCTGTGTGTCTGATTGGAAGACTTGTTTCCTCTAAGAATTTAACCTAAAAAAAAAAATCTAAACTACAATAAATATCTGAGCAGATAGAGAGGTTAACCCAGAGCTGAAAATATGGGTACGCAACCTTGAGCTGAAGATGGAAAAGGGACGGGGCTTTGGTCAAGTTCAGGATAGAAATGTTTTTAATTTGAGGCAGCTCTCTTTCCAAAGACTTCAAAATATTAAAAAGTCAAATTCCAAGGCTTCAGTTCAAGATAGAAAATGTAACCAAGGGAAGAAATGTAGTATTGAGGTTTTTAAAAATAAAACTTTTTTCTTAAGTAACTTGTATAGTATGTTAAGATAACTTTGCAATTTCGTAAAAGCACTTTAACAAGTGATATATCCTAAATTCAAGTAATTGAGCTTTAATTTATTTGCAAATAATTGATCTACAACATGTCATCTCTAGGCAATTCACAAGAAAAATGATTTCATTCCAATCATACACCAGAAGTTTTGAGTGAAATACTTGTCAATGCTTAAAATGTAAACGTTACAGTTTTCACACATCTTTATCCATAAAAGACGACTACATTTTAGTCTATTTTTTTCAGTTTAATATATGTTTGTTGTAGAAATATAGCCATTTTAATTGGTTTTATATGCTTTATTTTAAGATTAGGATTAATATATATTTGAAACACCAAATTTTGAAATCTAAAGCCTGAAAGCACCTTAAAATACGATGACTGAGGGTCCAGAGTAAGATTAGACATGCTGTTTCTTCTAATCTGGAGTCTGAATAACCTTAATGCACATTTAATATATTAGATAAACTCATAGAGGAACTCATTCCTGCGAATGTCAACTTGCAGATCCATTACAGGATTGATTTTTACCACATCAGAATGTTAGACTTAACTTATGTGTGAATAGCGTTGAATACTTCCATTGCTTTGATTTATGGTTGGTATCCTGGCTTTCTGTTTCCTTGCATACTCAGAAGAATACAATGAGCAGAAAAATATGATACATCTACAGTCGAAAGCCTTTTGAAGTGGTCAATTTTACAAAATAATTATCAGACCGAAATGTGCGAGAAGCAAAGATGCAGGGAGGGTCCGTGTCCAGCTTGCGCCGAGTAAATTAGAAAAAAACAAAGAAGAGCTGTGTCCTAAACCATAAATCGCTTGTCTAAACGCACCATTGCGACTGTGCTTTTCCAACCCTGTTTGCAACATAAACACTTCCGCTCGCGTTGAGGTGTTGAGTGGAGCCAAGATTTAGGTGAGTCAAGGGAATCCCGTGATTCAGTGTCGGGACCGGCCGCACTGTGCCCGTGAAAGCCCTAACATGTTTACAACACTCGCGAGACGCAGAAAAACATATGGAATACGTATCAAAACAGCTTTTACAGCAAGGCTTAAGTAAGAACAATCGTCCTTTTTCCCCCAGCTTTGATGGTAAGTGGTTTGTTAACTACATCCACCTTTGGGATAAATTACATTATCATCTATCTGATGCATTTCTGGACAATTAATATTTCTTATGTGGTGGAACTCTGGAGCATTCATTATTTTCCAGTTTCAGCTTAAACCAAAAACCCTAAAAATACCTTAATTTCAACACGGTATTCCCTTTTTTTCCGAGTTTGTGCCGTTACAGTTGTGTTTACTGCGCTCTCTCCATCCTTTCCCTCAATCTCCATTTTCATTGTCCCTGTATTTTCAAAACTTTTTCAGTCAAAGCCAGACATCCAAATTTAATTCACAGTGAGCTTTATCTATATCAGTTCACAGAATAGATTCTATAATAGACTTGGAATAACTCTGGAGATTGAAGTTGAAACAATATATGGGATTTTCACATGGAAATTACTGTTTAATTCATCTTTTGCTAGAAGCAACACGCTTTGTGGTTTTTAATTGCTGCATGTGTAATTATTAGTGACACAAGCTAAAGTGTGTGGGGAAACATCTGCAAAAAAAAAGAAGCAATGCAAACGGTGTTCAAGTTTGAACTGTAGTTGACATGTAAATACTGAACTTGTGTCCCAAACAGGTCCTCTAACAGTAATGCGATCATTTAGTATGAAAAACAGGACTGCTTGATATGATTTGTGCTCTATTTACTCCTCATCTCCCCTTGCTCGCTCCATTTTGCAACGTGCCAGTGATCTCGCTGAACTCGCTCCGTCTCTGGCACCATCCGTTCTCATGTTCACGATCCTTTCATGCTGAACTCCAAAGACAATGAAATATCATGCGGATCTGATTGGAAACAGACCCCCATCATGTGAGCCCGGCAATCTCTCAGACTTATGTCATTCCTCCTTTAAAATAGACCGTTTGAAACTTCACGGTAATTTGATTAAAAGGGATTGACAGCCCTGTGAGTTACTGTCAGTGCGCCAGTGGGAAAAGAGTGTTTCTGATTTCTCTCGAGGAGAATCCTTCACCTCCGCAGCAGTTCCTCCTAATACCAGGGCAGCGCCTTTCATCCGGTCCTCTGAGCGAGGCTTTTTAATGCTTTACAGACTCCTTGGGCTCTGACAGTGTTTTACCATCATCATTTTAAAACATATCTACAATGAATTTCAATTAATTTCATGTGACACCAAAATAAGTTTTCTCTTTTCTTTGCAACAAACTGAACGTAGCACTCATCATCTCAAGGAATCAAGGAATCAAGGAATTTTATTTGTCATCACATCACATGTGGTACATGAGGTGGGACGAAATTCTAATCCCCCGGTCCAGTTTACACCCTGATAGCAATTTTAAATAATATAATAAAATATAAAGAACTATACAAAAATTAGGATTTGACTACACAGAATATACAATATGGACACAGAATCTACAATATAGGACTTCGGACATAGCAGCAATGAAAACTCGGAGTGCAAGTGACATATTAAGTGACATTTTACAGTGACATTTTAAAGTGTGATAATAAAGTGAACAGTGCCGGTTAAATGAGAAAGTGTTTTACATTTGTAATTGAGTGTGTTTGAGAGGAATGAAGCTGTTTCTCAGTCTGGTGGTTTTACACTTGATGCTCCGCAGGCTCCTGCCTGAGGGGAGCGGGACAAAAAGTGAGTGTGCTGGGTGTGTGGGGTCCTTCATGATGCCGGAGGCCCTCTTCCTGCATCTGGAGGTGAAAATGATTGTGGTGCTGGGGAGGCTGACTCCAACAGTCCTCTGTGCAGCCTTCACCACCCTCTGCAGAGCTTTCCTGTCTGCAGCAGAGCAGCTTCCATGCCACACGTTGATGCTGGAGCACAGTACGCTCTCCACCACACATCTGTAGAAGGAGGTGAGAACTGAGCTCCCGTGTCCAGCTCTTCTCAACCTCCTGAGGAAGTAGAGGCGCTGGTGCGACTTCCTGACCAGAATGGAAGTGTTGTTGCTCCAGGTGAGGTTGTTACTCAGGTGTACACCCAAGTACCTGTAGCTGTTGACCACTTCCACCGCAGATCCTCCCATGTGCACGGGGAGGTGGGCATGCTTGCCCCTTCTGAATTCCACAATCATCTACTTGGTTTTCTTTACATTAATGCAGAGTTTTTTATCTCTGCACCAGACCTCCAGGTGTTCCACCTCCTGCCTGTAGCTGGACTCATCACTGTTTGTGATGCATCCAACCACTGCCGTGTCGTCCGCAAACTTCACAATATGACAGCCTGGATGGATAGGGGAGCAGTCAGATGTGAGCAATGTGAACAGGAGGGGGCTCAATACACAGCCCTGAGGGGATCCGGTGGGGGAGGAGATGTTGTGAATCCTCACAGACTGCGGCCTGTTGGTCAGGAAGTCCAGGACTCAGTTGCAGATGGAAGAGCTCAGTCCAAGTGAGGAGAGTTTATTAATCAGAGTCTGAGGAATCATGGTGTTGAAGGCAGATGTGAAATCCACAAACAACATACGAACATATGAATCCTTCTGCTCCAGGTGGGTGAGGGCAGTGGGGACCACGGAGGAAATGGCGTCCTCTGTGGATCGATTTTTCCTGTATGCGTACTGGTGTGGATCCACAGTGACATTGATGTTGGCTTTGATGTGGGTCTGAACCAGTCTCTCGAGGCACTTTGTGACAATCGGTGTGAGGGCTACTGGCCGATAGTCATTCAGACCTGTCACTGCAGAGCTCTTGGGGACCGGGATGATGGTAACGGTCTTCTGCAATTATGCTGTGAAACTGTTATGTAACACAAGCTGAGTTTTAGTCGCTATAGGTTTTAAACAATTAACAAGATGAGAAAATGTCTGCAATCCCTCAAGAGAGAAATCTGTGCACCGTGTTTGTTTTGCACCGCTGTTACAAACAAATGCAAAAGAAAAACTACAACAACAGCAAAAACGTTTGCACTTCAATGCTTATTTTCTTGCTGACAGTCAGATAAGAAGATTAATATTACTGTCACTTTGTGTTATTTTTTTGAAATGAAAACTGAAGGCGCTCCTACAAGTTTGGGTGCCATGCCAAGAATAAGACTTTTACATGAACTCTTTTTACTTCTAATATTTTCTAAAAGCCAAAAGATATAACAAAGATAAGAATAACCATGTTTGTAATTGTACACACACATCTACTTGATATATAGTGACTTTTCCATCCAAACTGTAGTTCCTGGTCTAATTAATCAGCAACCGTTAAAATAACAAGGAGTAAAGAACGGTCTTAACCCAAAACCAATTCCACTTTCCGTTCATCATTTTTGTTTATACTATGTCCTTCTGAATTAGCCTGTCCAGTAGATTGAAACGTGAGCTATGATTTGGTGGTAGATTTAAATATTACTCAGCCAGATTCCCTGTAATGTTATACAAAGTGGAATGAAAATGATAAAACTGCAGATATGGAGATATGCACTAATAAAAATGTGAAAAGTATATATATATATATATATATATATATATATATATATATATATATATATATATATATATATATATATATATATATATATATATATATATATATATATATATATATATATATATATATATATATATATATATATATATATATATTTATTTATATAAT
>JAVLVB010001001.1:6293729-6310944 GCA_032876305.1 Orestias chungarensis
AAGATCAACATTCCTAAAAAGACTAAGGGCCAGACTTTGACTGGAGCACTATAACACAAACATGCACTTGCAATATATTTAGTGCGCATTTTCTACAAGAGGGTTTATCTAAATCCCAGTCTCAAGAATTTTGCAGCCTCTATAGATTCTTCTTATTAGGCTTCATCCCTATTCCGAATCACTTCGACCACCTTCCAATTTCAAAATAAAGATGGTTTATTCAAGATGATGTGTGCTTTTTCTCACATTGACAGATCTTTCTCCGTCAGATGTTTGGAGTGCACAAAATGTACCTGACAAACACATTTTTCCACCTGAAGTGTGGATCTTTGCTACTCTTTCAGATTAACTACCGGATAAATCTGGGATTGTAACCTAACCTGCATATTTTTTCTACCTCATTGCTTATTTCACTGACTTGCAATCAGAGATGGTTCAAAAGACTTTCCTTTGCACATCAGATCTAAGGAGCATGGATATATAATGTACAGAAATCCCACTTTACCATGTTGCAAAGATTACACACACAGGATTACACGCACAGGAAGACCTCAACAACAATAGCCTTTATGCAGCTTTATTAAAGTAGATGGGATATCATATTTTACGTATTAACTCTGAAAATGAAGCATAAGTGAAGCTTCAAAGTAGATCTGTGCAAATACCCTTTCTAATCAGCAGCATGAATCATCAAAGTTTTAAAATAGAATGTTAAGGTCACACCTGTTTGCTTTTGATTAGCATAATCTAATTGTGTTTGTCCGTTTTTATGATCTCAAACGTAGAACACATTCTATTTGATGATCAGTTAGCTCAATATGTTGATATTATCACAGTGGGTTCTTTCTTGCATTACTTGCATTTGATGCATTCCTCTCAAACTTTGACTGTTCCTTTAATCAGAGCGCTGTATTTAATGCAATATCTCTCTGCTCCCCTCTCCCCATTTGCTCTGTGCTTAACCTTTCATGTTCACATAACTGAATCAACAATTGCTGTAGGATACAACCCTCTGATCCCTTATTAACCAGATTAGTATAACCAAATCAAAAGCAGGAAGTTAAAAATGAATAAGGATGATACAAAAAAAGCAAACAGAACTTTTAGAGGAACAGCTTGTTGCGTTCTCTGAGGCCACCCCCGCGGCAGTCCCTCAGCCTCGCCGTGTTATGTGCACGCCAGCACTGCCTGCCAACAATAGCACTCTGGCTGATGTGTCTGGCTCTTATTAACATGAGATAGATTTGTGTCAAGCACAATCGCTCTACAGGCTGACGTGGTAGCTTCAGTTATAAGATTGCTTGAATATTGTGCAATTGTTCACCGGCAGAGACATTGGGAGGAGTATGAAAGACACATCTTCAATCACCCGATCCTGTGCCAGGTTGAGTCATTTGTCTTATTGTGGCAGAATCATGACAGGACCCCTTTGAAAAGGTGTCCAATAGATGTGTTTTTCTTTCTCATCATATTTTTTTTTATTTAGTAATAAATGCTAACAAATATCCACCACTCCCTTTCTTTTTACAGCAATTTTCGAATGAAAGATAAATTATGTCACCCTCTGTAACTGATCACGCAACCAACCTTAAATAGGAGCTTTTACGAGAAAACACTTTCACGCTGTGCACAAACGTCTCACAAGACAGGAGGGGTAATATTTCTTCGTGAGATTACTGTGCTGCATCCCGATCCCATTTCAATAAAGTTAAGAGTTTCTTTCAAGTGTAACATCACCAGATAAATATCCAGTGACTTTACTCTCTTGAAGCCTTGCCAGCCCATGGAGGAGCTGTTTTTAATTGGCCAACTGTCCACATGGTTGGAATATTAGTCCCAGGCCGTTTCACGGGCCGCCCCATTCTCATCAGAAGCCGCTGTTGGTTGGACATCTCAGATCTGAGGCCAGTAATTGAATAAATGGGCTTTTGATTGATGTTTAGAGGAAGTCCCGTTACCATTTAAATATTCATGGGTTCATTGCCTGCAGGGATGAGACAGGAATCCAGAGCCAACCTGCGCACAACAATGTGCTTCAGAGTTTCTCCTGTCTGCTTCTCATTACAGTAAGTTGCGCCTACAAAGCTACCATCCCCATCTGCATTCCTGCACCCTGCTCCAGACTATTTGACCTGTTGCGACAAGCCTCGAAATATGTACTAGACAATGCGTGAAAATTACCAGATACGTAAATGACATTGTAGTTTATGGAATTTCAAAATTCATTTTTTGTTTTATTCCTGAATGGGCTTAATGTGCAAGAAAGGCTGTTTGCAGCAAACGTTTTACGTCTAGCGTGCCTGCATGTCCCCTGTGAAATGTTGTGATGGATCTTGTTTGTTGTGCCAAAAATATTCCAAAAGCAGATGCAAGAAAGCAACATTATTCATGATTTATTGTCAGGCCTGTAACAATTCCCCAACCAAGAGAGCAAAACAGAAATGTCAAGCTTTTTTTTAAACCAAATTATGCCTGAAACAGCATTTGATAGTGCCAGTTCATTTTTATCCCTTTGTAAACTCGCACCTAGACATTAACATAACAATTATTTTTGTTTTATACATAACAGTCACCCAGTCTTTATCTAGTGGTAGTAGTCTTCATCTAGTAAAAATTATGTATGTTATGTACAAGATTCTATATTTGCATCCCTTTCTCTATTTGCTTATCTGGTCCTAAGTTGACTTATGGAATGTATGAAATGTAGTCAAAATATATTTCTTCACAGTCGATGATGGTTATGTTGCAAAAAAAAAGAAAAAAAACTAATTTAAATTTGCTGTTGAACGAACAGGTATATAACATCTCAAAAGCTGCGCCTGATGACTGATGCATCATTGGCACCAAACATCGAATGCTAGATCGTCTATTCAACACACAAAAAAAGATTTGGCACAAAACAAACAGAACTGTAAACAAAAAACATGGAAACTGAATGCTACACCTGGTGACACCCAAAGCATGAACAAGTAGATTTTGCAGAAAAGGTTTGTGCAGTGTTTACATGGAATGTTTCTCATCAGTCCGCAATGTTTTCCTGTTGCTGTGAAAGATATTATTCTGATCTGTTAATGTTAGGAAGTGTGCTTTTATATTTATGTTTCTGACTTATTTTTACATAAAGGAGCAAATCGTGTTTAGTTATCAATTTGATGCTGAAGTTAGTGACTACGAAGAACTCGCTTTAAAGCAAAAGCAACTGACGATGTAGAGAATCTAATGAGAAAGCGTGTGTTGGCTTTACTCTTCTTGTCATCCATTTTATTATATGTAACTAATTTAGCAAATTAGCAAATGATATCAGTGCCTGTTTATGGAAACACAGAATATAAATAATGTATATTACTTATAAGTTGCCAGCAAAATGTACACCTCTGGCTTGTAGAGTTAACTGACAACATCTATCAGCTACATTAGCACTGAAGATGTCTCTGTCTTACTGAAAACTGTGACCTTGGAAAGTTTTCCCAAAGCAATCATTTGTACTTGTTTTTCTTTTTCTTTTTAAATAAGATTTCCAAATGTTTAAAAAAGAAGGTGATCTAACGTCATCAGAAATTAAGAGCAGCAGCGGTGACCGAAGCCTTACTCAGACAGTGGCTGAGAAAACAAGGTTGCAGTTGCAGAATTCAAAGCAATTTAACGACATAATTCTGTCACACAAATTACACGTTGTAACTTCTTTAGATTTGGTTGCAACGCAACTGAAAGTTTAAAGTTTAAGAAATTTTGAAGGCCGTATTTGAATTGCTTTGGTTGACAGAAAACAAAACGTTACTGTTTTAAGGATTAGCACTCTGTGTTCTTTCCATAAATGTACTATTATATCCCAGAGTTTACATTGTGAAACTGCAATACAGTCCGCCATCAGTTAGGGGTTTTCATCATTACTACATATTTATATTTCTGGAAATTATGCTCCTTAAAAGCATAAACAGAGAGATCAGTAGCTCCATTTTGTCTCTTTGAAACCTGTTAATGATTCATAAGGTTTGTGGTTGTTTTTATTTGCTCCTCAAAGTATGTTTATCAGATTTACACGTCTATTAAAGTAATCTTGAGTATGTTTTAAAATCAAAGATTTGTGATTTACAAATATGAAACTAATTTAATACGCTTTGCAAGATAAAATGAAAGTATGTGAAAGACTTTCTAACTGGTTTCATCTTAAGTGTAATAAATAGTAAATTGTTTTTTTATGAGACTTGTGAAACATTTATTTTGTTTCTGAAAATAAATGTTAATAATTGAACCCAATAAAAATAAATGCCTCATATCACTTTACCCTTAATACCAGCATTAAAAGAAAAAAACCCCCTCTGAATATGAAATCCAAACTAAAGCCAATAAAAAATAAGCTAAAAAGAAATGAATAAGATCTTCAAAGTAAGATCAAGCAGAAATGTGCATCAGGTCAAAAGTAAATCATCAGCAGCTGTCTATTCATTCCAAGATATTTAAGTTGAAGAAAAAAAAGTGTTTAACATTCCAGACTTCATCCTTGAACTTAAAAACCACCATCCTGAAGATGTGAGTCATTAGAGGTGGCGAAAGCTGCCAATAAACTATGAAAGCAGTTCCAGGCAAACACCTCCTGACCAGAGCACGAAGGATGCCTCATTAGTGTTGTAAAAAAAAAAAAACTACACATTGTCAGGTGTGAAAATCCTGGCCGCCATAAGCAGTTTTAATTGCTCATTTGACCCCAGGTCTCGTGTGATTGTCAGCTTACTGCTGTGTAAAACTTCAGCGGCAGCCTTGGAAAGTATACAAACAAGAGGAAAACAGAGTGATGGAAGCTAATTTTAACCTGCAAACCGAACCTTAGCTTAGAGTGACAGAGGTGACAAGTACAACATCACCTTTCTTTTCCACAAGGACAGCTTTTGATGGAGGTTTAATTAAAGAAAGAAGGAAAGAAGCAGAATCGTACAAACCTGGTTCTAAAAAGGCAAAAGTCTAACAACACTCTGCAAAATAAACATCTCACATTTCTGTCAGGAAGCTTAATGCAATTTTGCACAGTTTATCATTGTATCAGTGAGGTTTGTGAACATAAAGCAAAGGTTTGAGCAAAGTAAAAAAAACTAAAATTATACATATATATATATATATATGCTGTATGTTCGGACACAGAAGTAAGTATGTTTTTTTTAGTACTTATCTGAATTCTGTCTCTCTAAGAAGAAGTATTGTTTTTATAATTACACTCAAGTGATGGCCTGAAAACCTGTTTATACAAAATACGGCCCTCTCACTTTCAAGCGGTTGCTTAGATGACAAGTTAGCTCAGAGAGACAAGTCAGTTGATTTTCAGCAGCAGCTTTGAAGTGGGAGACAAAGTGGTAAACGAAGTATAATATCCCCAGGGTCCCATTTAGTATTTGGGAAAAATAAACATTTCCCAAGCTCAGTCTTGTGTGACTGATTCTGCTCATTTAGCTTTGGCAGCGGAGTCCGCTCTCCAGCGTAATTAAACTGATAGGTAGTGCAGGTTGGTCTGCAAGGAGTAGCAGTGATTTAATTATTTCAGTTTCAATGAGTTCAGGGAACATTCATAAAGACCCAGCAGATAATATAAATAACAAAAACATCCAGAGTATACTTCTCGGTCAATTTAACCCCAAGATTACATTTGGATGTGTATCGTGCACACTTTTTGGTCTAACCCAGTGTTTTTCTTTAAAAAGATAAATAAATAACCATTAAGCATAAAAACTTCCAGATGGCATTCAGTGCTTATATTCTAATGCCTAAAGTAAACTGCAAGGAGGAAAAAAAATTAAAAAAGTAGTATTTTCTTTATTCATATTAATAGATTACACTTTATTGTGTGAATGTACACAAGTACACACTTCATTTAACTTAATTATGATGACCGGTGTGTAAAAGAGTAAAAAAAGTTATTTCTAATGTTTTCTGAAAAACTTATAAATAATCCACCGTATTCGGAACACTACACAAAACGTTTGTTGACCAGCAACATAAGCTTAAAGCAACACTAACGAAGTTTCAGTTTTGGTCGATTTTGGCAGCCAGTCTGGACAGTAGTGGTAGTGTTTTGACTGAAGGAAGACTGCATTTCCCAAAAGGAGCAATAGTTGGATTGAAGTACATTTCTGTTTCCAGGGGCAGTGAGAAGGATGAATAGCAATTAGGGGATGAATCTAATTGTGGCAAAATCAATATCACATGATGATGATGAAAATAAGAAACGAGGGAAGTAATGTATGCCTCAAAGGAGTCAGAACATTTGTAGTTGTTTTGTGTGGCAGGGTTCCTGCCCCCCTCCTCAAACTTGCTTAGTGCCAGTTAAAGCGATACGGACCCCCTCGATCCATGACACAGATGTCATTCAACAAACGTTAAGTCGACATATAATAACAAAAGTTAAGACAATATTTTATGAAGGTTGAAAAGTTACTTAGTGTTGCTTTAAGAGCATTATTAGCCTCAATGGCAGTGGTGGGTAACTTTAAACTAGAAATAGGTATTTTTTACTTCTCGATAATTGATACATTTTCGAGTATGACTCTAGATTCCAGGGAAACCTCAGAGTGTCAGGTTTAGTTTTATCTTAATAAACTGTAACGCTGCAGCTATAAAACTACAAAAGTATTGCAATGGAAACATCATTAGCAAATATTTTTGCATCACTGATAATCTTGGTATAAAAATCTGTTATCTAGAAAGTAGGAAGCATGAGGCCAATCCCATTTTAAATGAAGAAGGGAAAGTTAAAGGATTAAGAAAGACTGTAGATCTCCAAATAACTGACTCAACAAAGTATATTGGTCCTTTTTAAATGACTGACTTTCTCCTTGGCATTTTCTCAGAGGTCCTTTCCAAGAAAAAGGAGAAAAAAAAAACATGCTAAGATTAAGCACATATTTTTTTAATCTCTCTCCAAAGCCCACACTTCAACCACTCATTACATCCCTGCTGAATGTCCTGATTTATTACATCTCCAAATTTCACAATCTGGATTTACAAATTGTTCTCAAAAATGCACGAACAGGGCCGAGAAGCCCCATATTAGTCAAAAATGCATTCCTGATGTTGCAACATGAGAGTGCGGGCACGATCATGTCACTGCAAATGAAAGAAGATGCAATCTTTTAAGACCTGCAATACTGGTACTAATTTGGGGACACTCGATATGCTACAGTTTCTTGAAAGGAGGACAAACATTCAAAAGCCACAGTGCCATGTCTTTTTAAAGCAAATTTGCTATGCTCAAGGTGACATGTATGCTTGGCTCTCAGGGTGAATCAGATAAGCAACTCTTCTGACAATAAAAACAATAGGCTGTTGTGGCAAAACACTCATAAAGAGGTATAAACTAGCAAGTTGTCCAGTTTGACATCTTGAGAAATTGTCATATCCTTCTGGATGTATGTATGAGGGTAGATGGTTCCCTGCTGTCACAGCTGTAAGAAAAAGATGCATAGGATGTGTACCGGATTAATTTGACCAGCGACTGGAACCGAGAAATTTAAAGTGAAAGACTCAGACACGATGCTCCTTTTGCAGCAGCTCCTGCAAAGCTGAATTTTATTTTTGGTCTGAATTATTCAAAAATACCCAAACATTTGTGCAGAACAATATATAATACAAACACAATTTGACATATTTGACCTCATAAAACAAATCCTCAAATTACCAACAGATAACATAATCACTCCTCACCTGTTCTGGGTAACAGTAGGCTAAACTAAATGCGCTACAGCAACGCTCTAGAAAACACTTCTATGTTAAATGCTAACGGCTAAAATACGAAAAACGTCAAACAGAAATAAACCTTTCTCTAAATGTTTTGGAATCCATTTGGAAAACACAACATCTGGAAAACACAACGTACATCTTTTTTTTGTTTTGTTTAATCTTTAGTACAAATATTGTACATTCATATCGAACACAGAAATATAAGGAGAAAGACTCCTGCAAAACAGAAGCATGCGCTGAGAGTTCCCCCTCTCGATTCCCAGCAGGGATGGCTAATCGGACACACATGATTGATCGGACATAAGTAGTAGATCACTGATCTTTTTTACCTATTGTGCATGTACTGGAATCATCGCAGCATGTAATTTACATTAAGAACAACATAAACACCGTATGGAATAAATTACTCCAAATATGTCCATTACAGATGCAGCTAATCTAAGTTTTTGACTATGGAAAAGGCAATGTCTAAAGCAACACCGTGTTTTTTTAGCTTCACATGTTTGGTGTCGTAAATAAACACACATGCCGTTAAAAGAGCTGAAAGTTTTAGAGTTTCATGAATTTAAGTGGTCTTTATATTTACTTTAATTTTATACAGGAGATAATAACATCACTAGTAAAAAAATTTATTTCTATACAAAATTCTTAATAACGTAAAATGTCTACCTTAGAAGCAAAGTTAAAGTAACGTTCAAGGTAAAGGTGAGGTTCGTTTAGTACAGCTTTTTTTGTGTTCACAGAGGCATTCGATGAAAAAAGCTATTTCTGACTTGAATGAAGGAAGGTTAAATGTGGGTCAAACCGTTTCTACATCAAGATGTATGCAATCACCTTTCCAATCACCCTTAAACACACAGTGCAGTTTTTAGATTAGTTTTTTCGTCATCTATTTATGTATGTGTAGAAAATGTTACATATGATTTGAAACACCAAATTCAATGAATACAATTAGTTACAAAGTCTAGGTAAAAACATGAACAGCACCAGAAAAGACAACAGAGATAAAGTGAAAAACTGTTCTTTGGTCAACTTAATCAACATGTACAATTTATTTCAGCCAGCTTTCCAGCAGCATGCTGCCCCGGATCACTCAATGCATCACTCAGCAAGAGAAGACTACAGGAGCTGTGTAAACATAATTTTATTTCATGTCTTACATGCAGGCTCAGAATGAGGGATTGCTATAAAGTCAACAACATAATGCAAGCTATTGTTATCAACATATATGAATGAATGTATGATAATGTACTTTTATGGTAAAGTGCCTTAACACGACATGTTTTAAATTGGCGCTATATGACTAAACTGAATCGAATTAAATTGAGCTGAATTAAATCAATAAATTATATTCAGTATAACCTTAGAAACCTTGGTTGCAAACGATGAAGCCAGCAAGAGTCCGGCAAAAGGTCTTGTTTCATCACCCTCGGCATCACTTCAACAATTGAAAACGCAGGGGACTTTGCAGAATGAGCTAAAAACAACACAGTCTAATGAATTTACATCAAAACTAAACAAAAGCATATTTTCAAAGCATAGGACACTGCATAAAAAGGAGAAAACTGAAAAAAAATACTGCGTGTGTGAGGTAGACGGAGAGTATTTATGTGTTAACACAGAATTAGGAGAGGATGGATTTATGTTTCAGCATGAGTTCAAGTAATTCCATATCAAATCCATGAACCAAATGCATATATTTTATCTACCTTTTGTGCAACAGCCTTTTCAAGTTGATGGATAGGGTGGGAGCACATGACATGTAGAGGATTTGCTTATTTTTTTCCTTTTGTGACTGCTCTGGCTTTGTTTCCGTCTGATTAAAAAAGTACAATGTTTATGAATGATGATACAATGAGGAAAAAAGCTTGATGCAATGAAAAAAAACAAAAGAAACTTTAAAATATAATAGTAAGAGCATGACTTACCATTTATTAAATCCTTTAGATGAATCTCATTAAAAGTATGTATTTTTTATATAGCTTGACGTCATTGTACAAGCTATAATGCTTAGCTCTTAATAAGTTTTCTTCTTGGAGGCAAATCTCAGAGAATTAGGAGTAAATTCAGAGCTTTGCATCCAACCTTCATCCAGACGAACCCAGGTTTATTTGTCTCTGTGAGCTTGTTAAAAAGTGAAAGAAAATGTCAGTGAAGGGAACGTGGATATATACTATTCCCAGTAGAACTGTCCAGACTTTAAGAGACAAATGTGCTCCATTCTTTCCCTCTAAATAGCCTTTACTATTGATATATTAAATATGAATGTTTCCCTAACAAACTGTGCCAGTGACCTGAAATGCAGTAAAAATGTTCCTGGAATAAAACTCGGAAGTGAAATAAAAGGCAGTTTTGGTGCCTGTTTTGAGTCTATGCTATTGTTAAAATCTGCTACCTCTGAAGTGGTACCAAACCAAATTTATTAATATGATTTACAGGAAATTTTGCATTAAAAAAACTTTTGACCCTCGATGTATATATATATATGTATTTATATATATATATATATATAATATATATATATATATATATATATATATATATATGTTCTGTTTTACCCCTCTGCTCTTCATGAAGCTCATCTAATTCACCTGTATGGTGCAGCTCTTAAGCACAATCAATCACATGTTCATCCTCCTCATACACAGCTCTCATGCAGGCAGACGGTGCCAGATTAAAGCCATGGTGTGAGCAGATTTTCAGTGTCTAAATCAATCCTGATAAAAACACAGCCTTTTTTTGGCTTTCCTATTTTTTGGTCTTATGACATAGGCTTAAGGTACTTGATCACGACCACATTAATTCCCAGCTCACAGATCTGTATGCCTGCCTTTGTCTCTGTCCGATGACCATCATGTCCTGTCACGCCCTTAATCTGTAAATTAAGGGTTTACGTGGGATTCTTCTACTCAGTGTATGACCCTTGCATATTCCATGAACTTGCGTCACCTTAACTACTTCCCAGTGTGGCATTACAGTCGACCACTGCCATAAAAATAAAAAAAAACTGTTTTCAATATACTTACCTGACACTTACTGCTTTGTCATCGTTGCAATTTTTGATCCTTTTTCTGAGAATTCCAATATTCAAAAATATTAGTAAACATACAGGTCTGGCATGGAGAACAGCCAGTCTAGATGTTTGTGTCTTGCAAAAACCATTTAGAAGTTATTATAAATGAAAGTTTACGGTCACCAAAGTAGTTGAGGAGTATGGGGGTAGAAGTTAAACTAAATAAATGGTGGGGAGGCTTTGACATATTTTAGGTCATGACCTACTCTTGTTTGGTTTTACCTTAACTTGCATCCCATGTCCCCACTCGATTCTTTGCTGACATTTACTGGACGCATGATGAATGTGGGTGGCTGTTTAGGCTTCTTCTCACAGAATGTCTTGAGAATGCCTTACTGTCTGTGAGTTTGGGGTCAGCAGCACTTTGCATACCTACAGCTCCATGTTGCAAAACCTGGTGACATGAGACCTGGACCTTGAGGTCCAGCTGCCTTGTAGAACCACAGGACTGCTTCCTCTAATAAGATTCCTCGTTAATCAGCCAGACCCCTTCAGTGGACTTGTGAGGTACAGTGATACCCAAGACGAAGGCCTCTCCTTTGATATGGAAAATAGGCTATTCATCACCATAGTGAGTTCACATCGGTACCAATTGTAACCATTTGCTTTACAAAGGTGTTCCCTCATGTTACATTGATTTTAATCTGAGATGCAGATTCAAAGTAGACAAGAAGGAGCAAAAGCTGTTACATAACAGTCTCTGGAAGTCATTTGCTGTGGGGGCTTAGACATCACCATGAGGTGTGAGATGGGAAACAAGATACAGACTGCAACTAAGAGGAGCTCTATCACTCTTGGCAACTGTCTCCATCCCTTCTCTGTAGCAGATGAGAGGTTTAGTCTTAAGGGCATGACATTGGTGATCATATGCAAGTCATCTGTACAGAATATGTAATAGCATGGTATTATGACAATATTTGCTGCCTCTCTGGGGTTTGGTATAGGCACAGAGGACCTGGCTCTCTGGAGACAACAGTATCAAGTCTCTTGTTGTTTCTAAGGAGATCCAGTGACAGTTGCATTGGCTTCCAAATTTCATTCGAATTTGTAAGCTCTCAAGCTTAAGCACCGAGATTTGTTATTATCGATTTTCTGACCTCCTTAGTTTAGGTTGCAGCTCAACAAACATCTCCCAATTCATATTTATTGACCTGAGCAGGAGGAAAAAAATGATTCAAAGCTCCTTTGTTGTATTGGGGGTTAAACGCCGGGTGTGAAAACACTCACACAGTTAAACTTCCAATTCACACATCATTACATGTAAAGGGTGGGGAGCTAGTTAGGAAATGTCTAATAACGTGTGAGTAACGGATCACTGGAAAACAAACTGCTTTCATGCCCTTTTTTCCCCTCCCTTTTTTAGTGAGCTATCAAAACCAGACAGAACTGTTCCAAAGAAATAAAACCTCAACGCCATCTCTATCATTCTCACCACCACGTCAGATCACCTTTCACAGCGGAGCTACAGATTATGGATCGGCTCATTTCTTGCACACGAGGCAGAGAACAGATGGATTGCGCATTAAAAGACCTCAGACCTGCCCGTGGCCGTTTATAAGAACTGGAAAAAAAACTTAGGATGGAGGTGACATTCCTACAGGAAGGAGAAAGATTTAAAATGACATGATTTCCCTCTGGTCTCTGAAAATGAAGCTCAGTTGGAGAGGAACCTACTCAAATATATCCACCCTGACTTTGTGTGATTTGTTCTGGATCTGGAGCTAGGTCCGTAAAATTGGAAGACAAACTAAATCCGGGTTAGAGTTCTCCCAGCATGGCTAAAGAGTATGAATACATTATTACAGAATCCTTTCTCCATTGAACATGTGTTTACTATTAATAGAGTTTAAACACAGTTTAAATGTTTTCACATTTTTTCAATTTAGATTTACATTTTATATAATAGCAACAAAGTACTTTCTAACTGTGAATTTGAAAAAAACGTATCAAGGCAATGTGTAGTAACTAACATTGGGCAACTGCCTTAACACACTTTCATCAAGATTTAACATGGACAATTTTCTTTAAGGTTTTGTGGGAGGCTTTTTACAAAGGCCTTGGCAGCTGGGAAACGTTGGAGGAAGCACCCCTGATATGCACTTGGTATGCCACCTTTTTATGCAATTATGGCCACAAGTGTATGAGGAAGGAATTTGTTTTTCAGCCTTTCACAACCAGAGATTGACAATGCTTTGTATTCTACATTCTAATTGAATTCAAGATGAGTTATTGAAGAATATCCTCTGTGAACATCAATTTTGTATTGAAGTCTGGATTTAAGTCTGGGTCATGACTGGGCCACTGTAACGCATAAATATGCCTTTATCTCAACCATTCTATTGTAAATCTCGCTGTATGTTCTAGCTTGTTATCGTGCTCCTGCGTCATAATTGTTCTCAGTCTCTAAAAGTTTTTATTTTCATATCCTTACTTGACAAAATCGTCCCCAGAGTAAGCTGCCACCACCATAAAGTTTCATCATGGAGATGTTCTGTTAAGGGTTATATGTAGTTTAAATTTTCCGTCATACGAATTTATTGCACATAGGCCCAAAAATGCAGACTTTAATTACTAATTCGGGTTATTTCTAAAGGGAATTGTATTTAACTGTTTTTCCTATTTAGAAATATCTGGATAAAAATATTAATCCTCACCCACTTCATCATTATATGCTACTTTGTATTTGTCTGTTAAATAAAGTCTTAAAGAAATATAATGTAGTTGTGTTTTTAGAGCGCAAGGCAATGTGGACAAAATTCTTATTAGGATCTTGCTCTGACGTGGATTGTCTAAGGATAATATTTCCCAGGGCTTTACCAAGATTAATAGCAGCCTTTGTCACACAGCACATCAACATTAGATGAATGAGAACACAATATTTTATCTAACATCTGTTCAACATGATCACTTTCAGACACCCGTAAGGCCAAATAAAGCCATGAACTGTTACCAACACTGTGCAATGACTTGTGGTAGACTGTCATCCAAGAATACCATTTTAAACCAATTCAGTCTTATAAAGCCTTGCTCTCCCTGTGGCTTTGTACTGGGCCTTTGGAGCTTATAACTGGGATGCTAAAGTCCTTAAAGAGGCTGTGTGGCCTCAGGAGTTACGATAACAGCTAATTGTTTCACTTCTGCTCTAAAAATTTGCTGTGAGGTCATGAATCAAGCAGGTAGCCCCTGCAATGAGGCAACATTTTCTTATTCTCCTCTGTCGCATGCAGCCAGTGATTTATGACTGGACAGTGGCCTGCAGAAGTATTGGATTAAATGAAATGTAGGGTGAGAACATCTGGAAAGTGTATGAGCTCCACATTACATTTTTCGGACACTTTGATAGTGATGACTGGAGCAGGGATGCTGCATCTTTCTCTACAAACATTCACATGTTAAGTGAAGATCATGCTTTAAGTATCTTGGGATTAATGGTCCCACTTAAAGCACCAGGTGAGCTAACATGAGCCCCAAATGAGCCTCTTCAATGTGTCCCTAATGCCTCCCATATGTAGAGAACTTCAGTCCTGCTGGCGTCCTTGGTTGGAGGCAAAAGGCAACGCCTAATTTGAAAAATGAAAGAGCCTTGATAGGATAAAGTACCCATTCCAAAGCTGCGTGACACAGCCAGGGTAACACAACTCATTCTAGTCAAGGATAATTGGATTTAAAAAAAGAAGCATCAGCAGGGAGTGGATGAGAACAGTACCTCTGCCTCTGCTCATCTCAGCCTTGTAACAAGAGCATAGGGAGGTGTGTTGAAACACAACCCCATCACTAGTCATCCTCACCCCCTCGGTGCAACAATGACTAGTGCGTGGTCTGCTTTTCATTTAAGGGAATTACCTTCGGGAGGCCAGCAGACGTCTCCCGAGCTGCTCCGTGTGTGTTCTTCTCATCCCTGTGGAGCTGTCTCATTAGCACAAGTTTGGTTTATCATAGCCTCCCATCTCTGTCCTGCTGAGACCTGCAGCTTGCTGTGCGGCCACCAAAAAATAATGACTCGCTGGAACTGATGAGTCCCCACACTGACGAGTCCCACACCAAGGGCCCAGGATGTTGCAGCAGAGACAGTTTGGTTCTCTAAATAGTTGACTGCAAAGCTGAGGCCACTGAAGACCCTGAGAGAGTGAAGGACCCTGGAGGGAAAACTGGGTAAATAGTAGAGGTGAAAGGAATAACCTAGATAAGCCAAATTTAAGACTTTTTTATGGGATTTTCAGACAGTGTACGTGGCTTACGTAATAAGTTTTTCTATATGGTAGATACGTTTTTATTCCTTCTCAATCTGAAAGATGACATGTTATCTTACAGTAGGTATTACTGATTCCCTCCGTAAAGAATGTTTTATAGCCTAATTATTCAATCACGTGTCGGTTGGCTACTTCCTTTTACATTTCATTAAAAGTGTGCTGCAAGACATAGTTGATTCTTGTTGTAAACTGGGAATTTCCATGATAAAACCTTACAAGTAGGAGGTGAGGGGGACACCCATCAGATGTTGTCAGAAGCCGTCATAGGACAGGATCCAGACCTTTAGCCAGGAAAGACCCGGGCAGCCAGCTGTCACCTCTCTGACACTGGCTGAAACCATCCATCTGCCAGAGAGGGGCCCACCATGGGTGCAGAAAAGCATGCCAGATCCCATTCTCCCTGCACTGGCAATGTGCACATGGACACAGGAGAAAACATTTACATGCGTGTAGGGACATACATGTAGCCCTCATGAAGGCATCTTTGCATGAATGAATTTGCACAATGCAACATGCAAGCACTGATTAGTCTCCAGCACAATCTGCAGTGCTGTCTGCATGAATCATTCCTTCACTGACAGATCAGAGAAACCAAAGTGACATGCTGCCATCGAGCTAAACAGACACAAATAAACAATTAGAACATTTGGCCGCAATGCTTGCTTTCACATATAGAAGCACTCACAGAGTCAACCTAAAAGTTGAGGAGTTTTTCCATAGGTCTTTGCAGCAATACAAAGTGAATAAAGAAGCCTTTAGCAGAAAAGAAAGGTTGAATGAATGAAAAGCGTGTTCCACTATAAATTGCACCGTAGCAGATTTTAGAGAGGTTGCTTAAATGCTATATTTAAGCTAATGTAAGGTAAATACTCAAGTATAAGATATTTTGTATCTTTAAACTAGACTGTTTTCAGGATTGCGCTGTAGATCCTTTCAACTTTCTGTCATATTTAACCAGCCTTCCTGTACCAGCTAAGTAAAATTGTACCCAAAGCATGGTGCTGCCACTCCTGTGTTTCACTTAGGAGATGGGGAATGCAAGGCTTTAGAGGTGCATCTTTCACTTGCAGCAATTTTGGCTAGGTAAATGTAATCATATATTGATCAAATATCAAAATATTAAACCTGGTGCATCTATACAATGTAGTCAGCACATATTTCACAAATATGCATTGCATCTACAGAATAAAAATCACTAACTATTTGGCTCAATTATGCAGTAGACCTCATTTATTTAGTTGGCCACAACCACTTGTATAAATGCTTAAAATAATGGATTGAAATCTGGTGACTGTGGAGGCCATTTGAGAACAGTGAACTTATTGTCATGTACAAGAAACCAGTCTGAGATAATTTGAGCTTTATGACATGGCACTTTATCCTACTGGAAGAAGCCATCAGAAGATGGGTACACTGTGGTCATAAATGGATGGACATGACCAGCAACAATACTTGCAATGATGCTCAATTATTACTAAGGGACCCAAAAAGTGCCAAAAAAATATCTCCTACACCATTACAACACCACCACCAAACTGAACCATTGATACAAGGCTGGGTGGATCCATGCTTTCATGTTGTTGACACCAAAATCTGACCCTACCAACTGAATGTCGCAGCACAAATTGAGACTCTTCAGACAAGGCAACATTGTGGTGTGGTCTTCTGCTTCTGTAGCCCATCTGCCTCAAGGTTTGATGTGTAGTGTGTTCAGAGATGCTCTGCTGCGTACCTTGGTTGTAACGAGTGTTTATTTGAGTTACTGTTACGTTTCTATCAGCTTGGACCATTCCAACCATTCTCCTCTGACCTCTGGTGGCGTCAACAAGGCATTTTTGCCCACAGAACTGCTGCTAATTGGATATTTTCTCTTTTTCTGACGATTTTTTTGTGAAACCTAGAGATAGTTGTTTGTGAAAATCCCAGTAGTTTAGCAGTTTCTGAAATATTCAGACCAGCCCGTCTGGCACCAACTACCATGCAACGTTCAAAGACACTTAAATTATCTTTTTACCCCAGTCTGATGCTCGGCTTAAACAGCAGCAGATCTTCTTGACCGTGTCTACATGCCTAAAAGCATTGAGTTATATATATATATATATATATATATATATATATATATATATATATATATATATATATATATATATATATATATATATATATA
>JAVLVB010001001.1:6330868-6355078 GCA_032876305.1 Orestias chungarensis
AATAGCAGTGAAGTCTTCTATAATTGCTATTCTACGCTTTTCCAGTTTCATTTTATCCTTTCTCTTGCGCTTTATAACAGCTGTCTTTTTCAGTTAAAAAATCTCTATACGAGTTTTGTTGTTAACAACCATGTTATTGCCGGTTTTTGTAGATGGTGATGTCTGTAGACAGGAAGGGTCTCCTGTAGCAGTCAGTTTTACAACAAATCTGAAGAAGACTGACTGAAGGTAATCTGCTGTTGTATACCAGTCTTGTGAAGAGGATGCTCAGGATTGTCTTTAGGATTGTTCGGTTTATTTTTAATTTTGTCCAGAGATTTTACAGCTGTCAGCAAGATTGCACTTTCCAAAGTTATAAAAGATATGCAGCCCATTGCTAAAGAAATTTTTCTTACCAAATCAGGCGTGTTGAAAAAAGTGCTATGTGGAAAGCTCAGTTTGGCTGCAATTCCATACGGTGGTACATGATTGATTTGGTGTATTTCATAAATTCAGTGATGTGAAAATGTGGGTTGGATTTCTGACAAACAGTACCTTAAGTACATTTAATTAGTTTTTACACTTTTTAAGTTACCATTTAGGAAATATACAGTCAGGGTTTTAAACAGTAAGATCTGAGTACTTGTATTCAAGCCGGTAAAGATTTGGCTTGTAATATGTTCAGATTGTAAAACATTTTCTGATGAGTGATATCAGGGAACAAACGTATCTGAGTAATAGTGACGTTTGTATACTTACGTTTTCCAACCAGCACTACAACCCTGCTTGTTTAAGTCTGCAAAATGCCTCCTTAAAGTTCTTCATCCAGCCTTGTGGTCCATGGGATTTCTTAGTTAACCAACATATAATCAGGTGGCTAATTAAATTTGATAAACACTAAAAGATTCAAGCCTTCTTGACCAACCCATTCTGTCTGTAATAACACATTCACTCGACAGTGAATGTGGTATTACAGACTTATTGATTGCAAGCATCTTGTACTTCTCAGACAGAGGCAAAAGAGTGTAATGTGGGGACATTTCAGATACAGAAGGGCACCAAGTAATAAATGTAGCTGTAGTTTGGCAAATTTTACAACGAAAATTGCAAGTCTTGTTTCTCCCCCCTCACACTCTAAATAGGGGAACAAATCAGTGAGAGATGGACGTTATGGTAGAAGCTCGGGCGTCTGCCGTCTTCAAAATAGTCTGCTTCACTTGTTTAACTTGTTAGCAGCTTTTCAGATTGAAATCGAGCATTAGTATTGTAGTGAGGGGTCTACTTAGAGTGAGCAAGCAAGACGAAATAACAATGAGTGAAGCAAATAAAGCCTCAATGGGAGCATCAAGCATAGAAATGACTTTAAAGTATTTTTTTAAATGCACTTTAAACTTTAAATAAAAAAATGTTAATGTTCATTATACAGATTACAGTTTCCTGTCCAGCAGAGAAAACACAAACAATGCAGAGGGAGCTCAGTGTGTGTTGGTTTGGGTGATCAACTTCTAAAAGTAGTTATATAGACCTTATGATCATAATGATCATGATAACATTTTAAAACAAACATGGCGAACCACATAATCAGATAGGATCTATACTATCCGACATAAAAACACAGGAATATTTCATAAACATGTTGTTGTTGTTGTGCTTAAGGGACAAACAAATAAAAGTGGGGTTAAATTGTCCTGGGTCCAATAAAAATGTGTTCTAACATGAAACTTACCTGGACTGCAGGTGAGCCAATACAGACAGGCGACGACAAAAACAGAGGGCATTTTTCGGCGATTAAGAAACTTTCACTTCGGAAGATACCGAAGCGAACTACAGGCAGAAACACTAAAAAAAGTGGATCATTTCAGCTAAAACGTGTGCGGACCAGCCGGAAGTTGGGTTTCAGCTCAAGTATCGGCAAGAAACAAACTGTCTTTGAGCCAGTTTCGTTTTAACTTCACCTGCGCTACACCTGGCGCGAGCTCTTCCCTCACTCACTCCCAGCCAACCTGGGACACCGGAAGTGACGCAAACGTGTCACCTTTAAAACTTGACAGAGTATAGCATGTTTAAATATCTAAAATCTTTTAAAACAATAAATACGCATTTTAAAACGTTTAGTTAGAAGTTTCCTCTTTTTTTCCCCCCCCTTTCTTTTCTGTTTTTAGTTTTGAACGCATTCCAGCCATGTGTCCTTGCAGGAATGGTGAATGTCTTGTGAGAAAAGATAAGATATATACAACAAAAGCTCCAACAAATTCCATCTACAGACCTACTTAGATTATTTTACAGACAAGGACAGGACTGTTTTACTTCAATTTGTTTTCTGCACATTAATTTATGTTTTTTTAAGTTGCAAAGTTTAAGATCATATGTTTTATGGCTGCTTTTAGTAAAGTTTTTAATTTTAAACCTAATTGTTTTGGAGCATCCACCTGCATTTAAATAAATACAAATAGTTCCCTTTTTTTTTTTTGTAGTAAACTGTTCCAAAATTCTAAGCTTATTAATTTATTACTTAGAGGAACACATTTTCAGCATTTATTTCAGTGGTCATGATTGTCGCTTACAGCAAATAAAAACTCAAAATTCTCTTTCTTTTGTTTACAATATTGCATGAGAACATTAAAAAAATGGTAATAGGATAAAGTAGTTTTGCACTTTTTAAAACTTAAAACTGCAAACTATCTTGGCCAGAGAAAGACCCAAATGGCAAAAAGAGAACAATTTATTTCTAGTTGACTACTTTTATTTCAAATTTCTTACAGTGCTATATCTAATACCTAGATATAATGGACTCAAATCACAAAGTGTATTTTTTTTTTTGTTAAAAAAAGTTGATGTTTGCTTTTCTTTAAAGATAAAAAAAAACCTGCACTGTGAGCTTTCAGTTTCAAAATAAACCACGTAGCATTTCCTGAAAATGTAATGAGGTTTTTATTTTACAAGAGGCAGAATAGGTAATTCAAGAGAAACCCTATTTAGTAAGACAATATCAGTATCCAAAAGGACGCTACACAACAAACATATCTGGAGAAATTAATGAAAGTTGAGTGGAAGGAAAATGGGAATTAAGGGTCAAAAACACACATGTTTCCATGTTTTATACCGCAGAGACCCCAAAATCAAGGAAAAACAATAAATTTAATGAAAATGTAGAGCTCAAGGGGGAAAGAAAATTCTTTTAAAGTTTGGTTGCATACGTTAGTTTAAACACAGTGATAGTTCATGGTAAAGTGGCAAGTGAATGAAAAAGATACACTGTCTCCTGCAACATTGCTGAGCAGCAGAACTAAAGTCTGGTTGACAAGAGACGTGTGTCATTGGCACTCTGACGGTGGCATGACTCTGTGAATGTGTGTGTAAGACTTCATGAGTGTCACGCTGCCGTGATGGGACACCCCCATCGGTAAGACGCACTCCTCTGTCAGCAGCCCCTGATCCACGTCCCAGCACATCACCGTGGAGATCACTTGGTTCTTGTTATCCCTTCCCCCCGTGATGAAAAGTTTGTTGTTGCAGGCCGCAATGGCACAACTTGCCCTCTCGCCCAGACGGGTCACGAGGGACCAGGAGTCGGACTGAGGGGAGTAGCAGTACATGGCGTGCATGGCGCCACCTGCAAGTGCAAAATGAGTGATGGTGAGCTGAGAAATATGAAGAAAAATATACATGCTGCTAAAACTGGTGACTCAAGTCTAAATGAATATCAAGGATCGACTTCTTTTCTGTCTTAGATCATTTCTTTGTGTGATAGTGTAAATAACTGTGGCTTATTTGTAGTGCTTCTCTTCCTGTCTTTTCAGCATTTGTTTTTCTGTCTCTAGCTAACTGTGACAGGAAATCACCTGTTTAAGCCCGGTTTTGTGTGATTTTTCGTAGTCACATGCTTGCTCAGGAGAAGAGATTGCTGTAACTGGGTGGGCTTACTAAATTTAGCAACTAACTTTACATAACTGACTTTCATTACACTGAAAAGTATGTAATGCAATTAAATTTAAAATAATTTCAAATAACATGAGTTGTATTTGGATAAACATGGACTGGATTATTTAAGTATTAAAGCGATTATTGATTTCAGGGAACATAAAATTAAATTTATTGTGAATTAGGACACAAGTAGTGAATTACATTTCAATGTGGATGGGGCAAAAATAAACCGATATGAATACTAACGGGAAAGCCACACATGGATACATGCATTTTGACTGATAAATGAACGCCTTGTGAAACCATCACTATGGCTTGATCATTTTAAATAATTTTCCTTATGTAATAACCACAAACTTCAATGTCTTGAGTGATAAAGCAACGAGTGGAGGAAGTGGGAGAGAACTATTAGATGGTATTCGTTTATTTTTATTTTTTTATTTTTTGCAAACATATCTACAATGTTTGACATCGATTTTATGTTCATACCCCAGTTTTAGAGGTTTTAGGGATGACTCTATCAACAGTTTTTACAGTGTTCATTTTCTGCTAAACAATGCTTTTTATCATTCAAAGTTTAGCCGTGTCAAATTACTGTGTAAATGTTTTGTTTTTAACAATTCAAACCTTGTACCCTATTTCCATGACTGCATATTTGCTGAGTGCATGACTAATAGTTGTCCTGCCAAAAAATGTTAAATTTTGAGCTGTGCAGGAGCTGGAGGAGCTGAGCTGTGCAGCTCCTCCAGAGTTAACATAGGTCTAAAAAGAGAGTTAGGTGGAAAACAGTGTTTGAGGTTGAGCCCTTCTCTTCTCCTTTTCTCATGATGTACTGGACAGTGCCACATGACGCTTTCGTCATATTAGAAGTATTACAGGTATCAAATTACATGCAATTTATTTAAGGATCAAGTAGTTGACAGATATAGAAACAAATAATAATATTTTTTCTTCCACTTCAAAATAATACATTGGTTTCAACTGAAAATGTCACAAAAATATTTTTAAGTGGAAGAGAATAAAAATATGCATAAAAAATGTCTCTCTCTCCCTCTCTCTCTGTCTCTCTCTCTCTCTATATATATATATATATATATACATATATATATATATATATATTCCTGTTTTGGACAGTGTCAACAAATAAAGAATTGGCTAACTCACCATTAAATAAGATTTTGAGGTTTTAGAGACCAAGGTCAATGGAAGCTGTTATGTAAGATAAGTGGTTTTAAAATAGTTTGAGCGCTCATACAGTTGTTATGTCTTTCAAACTGTTTGTAATCTGTGGGGTATTTCTTTGAGCTGTGTCTCTGGATTGAACGTGAACTATCTCAGTTTCTGGACTCTTGCTGCCGTAATTTGTGCAGAAAATGTGGTTTGCCATATAACTGGTGAGATAAGGGTTTTTCTTTCCTGAGGCAAGGGCTGTGTTCCACTTCTGCACCTGTGCACGCCTGCTGTCCTTTTGTGCAAATGCAAAAGCAGAACTTCCTCTGAGAGCAAAGCAGGATGACTGTAACTGTCTGTGTAAGTCAAAATGGGTCTAAGCTTGTTTTCATAGTGTCAATTTTTGGTTACCCAGGTGACTTAGCAATCGATTTTTAATATGTAACATTTTAAATTAAACCACAATGCTTTTCACCAAACTAAGCTCAAAAAACAGATGCAGCCCTTCACAGTTATTTTCTAATGATTGTTGAAGTGCTTAATAGCAGTTCTTAATACTCTTAATACTGTTTTTTACCTTTCATGTAAAGAGACTTATCTTATCTTATATATATATCTTTTAACTCTTTAAATATTTAATCCGTTAATGTTTCTAAAAATGATGCAAAAACCTCTAAAATGTGTGCCTCTAAAATTATCTCAAAAACCCATTTGTATACCATTTAATCTGTATATGTACAAATATGTGCAACCTTAATTCTTTTTTTTCTTTTAAAACCTGACTTTGTTAGTCCTATTGTGCCTTGTTTAGGCTTTTTTTCATATATTGATGTTTGACATACATTTTACAAATACATTATAACCAAAAAGTTTACAAAAAACATTATTAATATTATCCTTGATTCATCTGAAATAACAGATGTGACAAATCTTGCATAATACCTTTCTTTAAATCTTAAGTAACTTACCAACGACGTAGATGCAGTTCTTGAATGTAACAGCATTGATGCATTTGGTTTCAATAGGGGTTGGTGTCCGTAGTTCCCAGCTGTCTGTCCCAGGTTCCCAGCACTGAACTCTATCTGTAGCCAGTTTTCCATTAGGGCCACCACCAATGACATAAATCCATCTGTCAAAGCTTGCTGCAGCAAAGGAGCTGACACCCACAGCAAGAGGTGTCCCCTGTAGTAAAGGGAGTAAATGCGGAAATGAGGCAAATCTGTGTATATTAGCTTGAAATTATATTCTGCTGTCACAATATTATATGATATTTATACTGAATCAGACCTACAATCAGTCTAAAACATTTCCATGGTCATTTCAGTTTTGTCAGATTGAAGAAAATTTGTAACACTTTATTGATTTATTTTTTTTAAATCTGAGGATCCATAATCCCGACTCACATTTAAGTTTCACACAGGTTTAGGTTTTTGCACATCCAAAATCAAATGTGCAGAATGTGCTGTAGCTTAGTGAACAACATCATTGTTTTCTTTTCAGTTTATCAGCAGCATGGGATGATGAAAGTTGGTGGTTTCCTTTACAGAGCACAATGCATGTCTTTGACAGCAATAAATTTAGAATTTTGAAGTGCACAGCACATTCCCTAATCTGGTATCAACCAGTCAATATTCATGATTTGGAGGTGTATGCACATTTCCTCTGCAGTGTGTAAACATCTCCATGCACTCAGGGCCTGAGCACAGCGATTTTTGTATTTATATTTGTATTATATTTAAATTTTATATAAGATGCGTTTCACCTTGAAACCCCCCCCTGCATATTATTTTATGGGCTGTGTTTTTCTTACTGTTTTTTCTTACTTAAAGTTTACAACTGTTACATGTTTTCTGTATTTTGAAGAAAGTGGTTATCATTAAAGTCTCATCAACTTACAAAAGACTTTGTAATCCTATCTAGACTGCTAGTCATCAGTGTTTTTTTATCCTCATAAATCACTATAAACGTTTTGTGCATCCTTAATAGTTTCACTGTCCATTTAATATAAAGCAGATCGCACGCTGTGTTTCAGATGTGCCCCATAGGAATTATTCATGAGGCTGCAAAGATCATTCTTGCTTAGGGGAATGTTTAACCTTTTTTGTGGTCTAATTCAGGTGTAAAGAGAGACTTAATGATACCCAGACTTGTTATGAATTATACTTGTATTACCTGTGTCCAACGATTGTGAAAAGGATCATAGACTTCTACGCTAGCAAGCCGCTGTATCCCATCAAATCCGCCCAGGGCATACAGTTTTCCACCATGAACTGCCATCTTGTGTCTCCAGCGTCCACTTGACATAGATTCAATTTGGATCCACTTATCTAGGGCACCGTTGTATTTCCAAACATCGTGTTGGGTCTCCTTACCACCTACAGTAACCAAATAATAAGAAAAAACTGTCACATTTTAGCTCAGCCTAAATTTCAGTTTAAAAAGCACTTGTTGATCATAGGATATAGATTTAAGGCTTGTCCTGGTGCTGTCGGTTGGACCATTGTGCTCGTATCTGGGTTTAGTATCAAGAGCTTTGTTAATGTTAAAGGTTTGTAGAGTACATCATCCTTGGAAGATAAAATAAGTAAAGCTGAAATGTCAGTTCCTGGGTTGGGAAACTCTTGAAACCACAGTAACTGTTACTGCAGACAACGCTTCTTCTTCCTGTGTGATTTGTTCTCTAGTCAAGGTTATCAGTTCAGCCATAACGTCTTAGTTCCAATGAAGAAAGTATATTTTTGAAGCAACAACGCTAATGTCATAAAGCTAAATAAAAGATGGTGACATCATATGTCAGTCTTTATATTGAGGATTAGTATTGATCTTTCACCTGATATGTAAACTTCATTGTGGAAAGTGATGCAAGAAAACTCGACCCATTTCCTGTTTTGGGACTCATCTTCCATTTCTGTCATCGGCAGCCGGGCCACCTCGAGCCGACTGCGTCTGAGAGGATCCAAGCAGGTGACAGTGGGAATAAAGCGTTCCTCTTTAGTGCATCCTCCAATGATCAGAAAAACCTCTGACAGAAAGTGCTGCACTCGTGGTTTGGTTCGCTCTGAGACCACCTAGAAATAGGTCATTGACACAGACAAACGTTTGTAAAGCACTTAAAACTCCTTTTTTATCCTTAAAGATGATGCTTTATGTACTGTATCCAAACCTCTCTACCGGAAAGGTGATACATGCGGGCTTCCTGTAGCAAATAGAAAGCCTCCGTGCAGCGCCGTATCAGCTCATCTGACTCTACTTTTTCCACAAAGTACGCCGACTCCAACAATGGCAACCTTATATGTGAAAGCAAGCTGACCATTATTGGATAGCGTTCATCTTGCTGGGCTCGTACCCAGCGCATCAAAGCCTCAAAGACACATTCTTCACACTTCACATTGAGGTCATCCCTCTGCAGGATGGCCTCCAGAGACTCGCCCGGCAGCTCTAGGAAGTCCTGTTGCTGAGCCACCTGAGAAAACTGAGAGGTGATGAAGTCCTGGGCCCTGGACCTCAGGGTGGACAGAGAGTGGCTGTCGGCCAGATTGAGGATACCTATACAGGTCTCCAGATGAATAGACTTGCTCAAAAAGCTTGAACAGGCGTCGACCACACGGAGGAACTGAAAAGCAGAAGACATTTCTGTGTATTACAATCATTCGTAGCTGACATATACAACACTCAAAATGACTGCAGTTAGTAAGATAAAATGAGCACGGATGTGTTTTTTTAATGTTGTTTTGAAGCAGTTTCCCAAAATAATTTAATGCCTCGTAACAAAATCTGGTAATATTGTGGTCTTTCATTTTCTCTGGTCTTTTCAATATATATTTAATAAAAATCCCTTGTTGTACTCCAGGTTAAGCTTTGTGAATAAGAAGCCGAATTATGATGGTAATCTATACAGCTTCTATACAGTCAACAACAAGAAAAAAGGCAAGTAATAGTTCAAATTAATTTAAATTCAGGGAAAATTAAACTGCTGACTTTTCTGAATGTTCTGGTCTGCTGTTTGTTTTGTAATATTGAGCACTGTCTGTCTAAACATAATTACTACACTGTTGAGTTAATCCTGAGCTCATTAACATGTGCTAGCAGTTAATCCAAAATATAAAGCAGATAACTAGTATTTCACTGCCTTTGCAAATTAATATAATTCACTTAACAACACAACAGATCAGTTTTAGCAATCTTACATAATGAATCCAAACCCATCTTTCATAAGCCCTTTAATATCTCCGACCATGAAAAGTAAAATAATGTGTTGCTTTTTTTAAAACTGCGAATCCAACTATAGCACAGAGTTGCTTGGTTTACAAACAAGATTCTCAAACAGAACTGCATGAGTATGGATCTTCTCTCGGTGTAAGCAGAGCAATCAGCCCCTGGTAGTGAAATATCACCTATCTCATCTCTTGACGTTGTAAGAGTCGCTTGCCCAAAGAATCCGTATCAGTCTTTTCTGTGGCCAGCGTTTGGGCTAAATGAAATTTAGCTGTCGACTCGGCCAATGGTTAACTGTTGCTTGCACCCCTTTTATTTAAGCTTTGTAGTTTATCTCAGATATGGGTTTTGTTGCTTGTGTAGCTTCTTATCGATACAAAATCTGATTATAATCTCTCACAAACTGACAAAAATAATTTTAAAATTATGATTTTATTTGAGCCAGCATGAACAACGGTGGGCTACGGCTCTTAAACTCAATATGTCAGTATTAGCAATATTAAAGCTAATGTTAAAACCTCTTCTCTGCAGATTTCAAGCATTCCATGATGGAAAAACAAATCCTTATGCTACACATTGCCTTTCTTTGGAAATAAATGTGCCATGTTCAAAAGGCCTCAACTTAATGACACGTTGTTTTCTTTTGTATTCAGTCTTGTTCGTACAATATAAATCATTTAAAATATTACCGTATGCATAATAAAACACACATTCATTTTTCCATTGTATGCAGTTGGAATTTGTTTGGCACGTGATATCACGTGATAGTTACTGTGGGGTTTTAACCCATAGTTTAAGTAGAAGTAAAAAGTCACTCATGCCATCTTTCCACCACAATAACATTTCCTGTTTCCTTCATATCCACCTGAAAGGCTCTTACAACAGAAACACTTGAGAATATTTTGTTTATTTGTTTTTCAGTTAGTTATGTATTGTTTCCCTTTTTAACTGTTATGTGGAAAAATCTCAGATTTTTCATGCATTTGCCCACCCATGTCTTCTTTTTTTTCCGCTTTTCAGTCCTTGTGCCTATAACTGGTTTAGTCTTTAGGGACCAAGGGGTTTATAGGTACTTCTCTGAATTTCGAATGGAACCAAATATTGAGATTAGTTTACTCAGTCAATACAGTGACTTAATAGCTGCTTAGTAAATATTATTTTCTCAATGTTATTCACCAGTAAAAAGAAACCTGGCTGTAAATTGTGTCCTCTTTAATAAATGCAATTAAAGTTTCAGCAAAGACTTTTTTCTTTGCCACTACAATGTAAAAAAAAACATGCCCATAATTTTGTATCCATAAGGATAATTATCTTGATTATTTTTGATAATTCACTACATATACATAAAGTCATAGTGTATTCTAAACCATGACCGTTCGCAACTTTAAACACATTTAAAGTTACAGCTGTCCCTGGAGCGGCAGGAGGAATCAACTAAAGTGCTTGTTACTTAAAAAAAAATTGGAATCTACAAATTGTTTCAAAAATAGACAAACAACAACACAAAGACCTGCCTCCTCCGTCAAACAGCACAGCTGTGCAGCTAATTTGAACCTAAATGGAAAACTGATCCAAAGTGTAAACAACAGCCAACTTTCACTTCCCTTTCACAGTGAATGAAAACTCACCCCGTTTAATCTTTTGTATTTTACAATATAAAAGAGGCTATTTGAGGCAAGATATAAAGCAATTTACATTTGAAATCTATTTCAATTTACAACTACAGCTGTCGGCACTGTCTGCCTAAATACATAACTATATGAATAGATCCTGAGGTTGTTGACACCGCAAGCAGTTAATCCAAAGAATTGAAGAGAAAACTGTTTTTTTACTGGCTTTGCAAAATAATAAAAAAAAATTCATCACACCATAGATGAGCAATCTTACATAATGGAACCATCCAAAAAGATCAGGATCAATTAATTGGACCCCTAAAATGTCGGATTATGAAAAAGTTATTTTTTTCGTTAGATTTTTTTAAAACTACGGTGCAACGATAGTACAAAATTGTTTGGTTTGTAATCTTATTCCTGACACATAGGTCATCATGACCTCGTTGGTATTATTCATGCATCTGAGTCATTTTGTCCCTTTGCTGATTCGTACCCCCATTTCACAACTTTGCATTGCCATTCGCACGCTTCCTACTATACTTCCATTTTGTACCCTTAAACAAATCTTCTCATACCCCTGTACCTAAACCCTGATGTATCAGGTTTTTTGTGGAATAAAACTAAATATTATAATATAAATTCTCAAATTTGACAATATGACAACTGTCTATTATGATCACAAACTTTACATGGGACCCCATTTCCATATATTTCGGTTTTGGATTCTATTTGGACCAAATTACTCTAATGAATGATAGATAAAGAGTCTTAATACAACCAGAGTAAGCTGCTTCAAACCTCCAAACATCTGTTTTGTTCTTTTTGTTCCATTTTGAATTTTCTATTTAGGGGGATCTGAATTTGCTAATTTTTTAAACGCACAGGAATATATAAAGAACTCCCGATTGTTTTGTTGGTTGCAGCATTTTGCAAATGATGAGGATTAAAAAAGCAAAAATATAACTCATGATTTACATCGGTTGTATATTATTATATGATAACTTTGTTTTGTATTATTCCAAGTTTAACTTTTATTGTGATTCTGATTCCATGTCAGGTCAGTTGACTTGTAATGCTTAAAGAGGGGGTCAAAAAACTTAAATAAATGAAATTTACATACAATAGAGTAAAAAAAAATCACTTCAAATCATTGAATTCTGAAGAAGCAACAACTATTCAAATTATATGTTTAAAATGAATAATAGGCCGCACCATTTTGTATTGGAAAAACAACTTAAGCATTAGGTGTCCAGCCTCTGTGTGAAAATAATTTGAGATAAACATTAAGAAGCTTTACACAATATATACCAACCATACCTGAAACTGGCTGGCGGCCTCAAGTATTCTCTGGACATTTGATTGTGTGAGGAGCGCTCGGCTGGTGTAGGTGTACTCCAGGAGGGAGCGCATGGTACCACTGTCCAAGCCCTTTATCTCCACACGCTCCTCGTGACTCTCCTTGAGTCCACTGCAAAACATCGCTCTGTTCGAAAACACAGTGGGTCAGTGAACCTCGAGGTCCCATCACAGGGCTTTTCCTCGTAATTGGAGGGTTTTTACCTGAAATATTGGCTGGCGGCAGCCAGGATGGCCCTGTGACAGAGGAAATCTTGCCCTTGAACACGTAGGGTCACATCGGTCAGCTCTCGGTTCACCCGCAGAGTTTCCATCCCTCTCTGGAGCTCCACAGGCAGCCCTCCATCTTGCCAGCATAGCTCACTCGCACCTCTTGGCTTCTCTTTCTCCTCAGCCAGACTGGACCCATCCGCGAGTGGCAGCACTGGACTGTCTGTCGTCCTCTCCAGTGAGTCACTCATCTTTGTTTCCACAGTTCTTTCCACTGTGGTAAAGTTTCCACAGAAGAAGAGTAGTCGCAGCCTCAGAAGCACCTCAAGGCTCGTATCGAGAGCAGAAAAAAAACAAAAAAACCTTTGTGGTTCACGCTGAAAGCAGTTGTGTCACTTTGAGATGAGGATTAGTTTTTTTCTCATCTGTCCTCTTCATACTTCCTATTCCTGTTCTGTGAGGAACATGCGTGTCTAGCACTGCTTGTTGCCAAACACTTCCTCTTCTGATGTGCAGAGCAAGTTTCGCCTAACCCTACTAATATTCCTCTTTTTGTAGAAAAAAAAAATACATTTTTACTATAGACCTCAATAAAGAGAGAAAACTAAACGAAACTATCCAGCATCTTGACGTAGACAAGACGAATGCCTTTTTTTTCAGCTCTGTTATCTCCTTTGGTCTGGCTGATTTACATCCCCTCCACAAGCTGGATAACTTAGAACTGATAACAAAAAATTATGCTATGTTTCAGGGAAAACCCTGCTTTTACTTAAAATTGGAGATTTACACAAGCTGTATTTTTACTTATATATATACCTATTTTGAGAAAATCTCTTAATGTTCTTGATGCGTCACCTATAGTCACCTTTGGGGTGAATAGTGTGTCAGATGTGGCATAAGTGTGTGAGCAATGGTGTATTGAAAATGGATGGATGGATGGATGGATGGATGGATGGATGGATGGATGGATGGATGGATGGTTTGGCATTTGTAAGCCTTCTTTGAAGAATCCTTTTTTTTTTTGTCTGTGTGTGGTTGGTTTGTTAAAATTTCCTTCAGCATCAACATGGAAACCTCCTCTCCATACTCTGTATGAGTTTTTAGCCCTCCCAACACAACAACTCAACTCAGCTCCTACAGCTTCTTCGTCTCATCTTTACTGCCTCTGCACCTGCATATTATCACAACCCAGTGAAACATAAAGCACTCACCTTTCCACTGCCGGCAGGCCCTCATCTGCTCCCCCAACGCCGCTGCTGTCCCTCGGTTTATTCATTGTAATAAAACCCATTAATATTTATCTGTCTTCTGAGAGGACATGTTGCATGTCGGTAAGGCAGTTACAAAAAAAAAAACACGACACATTCATCAGTGTAGACTACCATACAGGTGTATCTTAATACATTTAAGTACAATTTAGAAATGTATTTTTTGTTACTTAGTTAACGTACAACAAATATTAAAATTGATAATTATGACATGGAGCTACTAAAGAATTATCTGAATATTTAATATAACATGGGTCCACATAAAAACAATAAGACACTTTGTTTTGGCCTACCGTCTAGAAGACTGCTGACTCAGCCACATAAACTATTAACTGACTGATGTATTGAATACTATAAATGGAAAGTTGTGTGGAAGGAAAGTGAGGCATGAAAACATTCAAAGGCAACATGAGTTATACTATTAAGAAGGAAAGGTCGTTTAAGAGTTTAGGAGAGATTCACTGTTTTAAGAGCCACCATACACAGTATTCAAATTCATGGGATACAACTAACTCTGTCAAAACGATCTAGGTTCACTGGTCCAACGGTAACTCGTCAGATGGCAGTACGTTTTGTGTTTCAATTACAAATTAAGGTGCCAGAGTCTGGACGAAAGGCAGAGATGCACAAAACACAGTTTTCTTGAGCTCTGGCGTGATATTTCAGCTGTGATGATTTATCAGTCATCTGCTGGTTTTAAATGAATAAAATTAACCACTTTGACATGTAATCTGTCAAAGTTAAATTTTGTGGAAAAGATGGTAGATGTTGCAGCACTGTCACGTTGACAATTATATATCCATCTGTTCTTTAATAAACAGATGCAAATAATTGCAACCTACATGAAATTCAGGTCATTCAAACATTTAGTGCATCTGTTTGCTTGGCAGAAATGAAAAGTATAAAACCAAACAAAGGACGTTTTCTTTATTCTCAGGGATATAAGAATCTATTCCCACGCATAAGACAGGCTATTACTGTACCTTTTGATACGCGACGCATTATTAGTGTTTACCAACTGGAAGTGTAAACAGCTGCCAGGTTATAATATATTGCCCGCTCACCGAATGAAATGTAAAAATGTTTTCTTCAGTTTTTCTCAGAGATGTGTGTTTATAAATCTAGTTTCAAGTTTCAAGATTCAAAAAGTTTATTGTCATTTGCACAATAAATTCTTCCTTTGGTACTTTCCAAGGATGACAAAAGAAAAGATAAGATAAAAAATAATGTAAATTCATTATATATGGCATTTAAATATCCATTATGTCCAATAAAGATTATAGTCTTACAGCAATAGTTATTTGTATTATTATTATTGGTCAATAAAAATACAAGATGAATGGGTCGATCTGGGTTTGTGGGCTATAAATGAACATTATTCTCTTTTTGAAAAAAAAATGTCTTGGGATTCATAAACTCTTGGTTGCAATATTTTGTCTTTGCATTTGATCAGAAAATATTGTCATATTTTTTTAGGTAAGGATTTACAAATTGCAAAACGTAATGGTTTACTTAAGTAGTTTATTCGAGAATTATTTAATCTTAGTAAAACAATATTACATTTGCATTCGTAGGAAAAGATGGACTTTTAAGTGCCAAATGTAATTAATAAAAAAAAAAAGAAAAAAAAGTGTTTTATCTAAGTACAGAGTTATGTGCTGTTTTTAAATGCAGCCATCATACTGCTGTTATCCTTTATACATGTAAACTTCTAATACCTCAGTTGTTCCTTCCACTCAATGTTCTATAAATATATTTGTGATACAGAACTATGTGAGGAGCCAGCTTCTTTTGCCTTTGTCTTTTATAGCTTTAACTTTAAAATCAATCAATGTATTGTCTTTTATAGCTTTAACTTTAAAATCAATCAATGTAAAAAAAAATACTTTATTTGTCCCAAAGGGAAATTAAATGGAGTTATTATAGCTGTTGATTGCTGTGGTCAGGAAAGATCACCTGTAGCAGTCCATTTTACAACTAAGCTGAAAAAGACTCTGTTTTCCAATTACTTTGACATAAAGAGGATGTCATGTTCTACGTTTTATGTGAAAATCTTTCTTTGCGTCATAATCGCCAACACAGAATCTGCTGTTGAGCCTTTTTAGGTATATGGCTCTGATGCTAAAATTTTTTTACAAACTTCTTCCTTATTAATTTGCAGCCGACAACATGATCATATTACATTATTACACTTAGTTCATTTGTCAATCAACAAACAAGATCATCAAGAAGACAGAGAACACGGTGATGTTTGTGGATGCAAAGTATATGTATATATATATATATATATATATATATATATATATATATATATATATATATATATATATATATATATATATATATATATATATATATATATATATATATATGTAATCATCTGATAATTTACCATTGGCTGCACGGCCGGCCCAAGCCTCCATGGGGCAATGAGCAGCATTTGATTTTGGGGCCCTCTATTTCAGTCAATGTTGCTTGTTGATCATTCACACACCTACAATAAACTCAATGCAGCTCTAGAAGTGTTGTTTACCTTCTTGACAGCCTGACATGTCTTTACACACACACATATGTGTTACATGTTGAAATTATGCCATTGCTTTATCTCTAAAAGTAAAATAATCAGAAATATAAGTAATAACAATGCAATAATATCATGAATAATATTAATCAATGAATGATGAATCATTTCCGGGGTGCCACACATGGTTTTTAATCTTAAATGGTAACACATCTAGCTACATCCAGAGAACCAGGGGGGCCCATAGAGGTACTTTACCTGGGATTCGGGAACCAAGAGCCCGCATGGAGCTTGCCTTGACCACCGCCTGGACCTCCAGGACCATGGAGTCTGACTGGAACCCTACACTGGTCCTCCAGGTCTGCTGCCACCCAGGATCATATGTGAATGATCCTAAATGGCAAAGCATTCTTGCCATCCGGGTATCATTTTAAACGGGACTTTGTACACAGGTGACCTTACATTCACAAGGGGTTTTAAGGGAGAGGGGGGAGGGGGGGGCATTCATTGAATGGAACCGAAATGTGCTCGGGCCATACCGTACACTTGGATGGATCAACAGGATCAGGCAGAATGTTCTGTAATGCCCCCCTGCAGTGGGGGGTCCAGTGCTACCCAGGATCATCCGGGAATGATCCAAAGTGGCAGGTCCGCCATTTTGACACCAGGGAGCATCCGGGAATGTGTTGTGTTCCGGGGTCCTTTGCTGTTTCTTCCTTCCAGTCGCCACTCACCATTCAGCCACCAGATAGCGTCAGACTCACCTTTCCCGGAGTTGTGTGCTGTTGTCCTGCAAACCTGAGTCCTACCTGTTCATCAAGCAGTGAGTACAAAAGGAGCTGACGGCCAGTACTTCGACGCCTGATTGTTAGCCAGTACTTCGACGCCTGATTGTTAGCCAGTAACGGTTTTACCTGGAGACGCCCTGAATCCTTCTTGTGGCGATCTACCTGGTTTTCTGGATAAAACCATCCTCGTGACGCTGTGGAATGAACCCACTAGTTGCTCGAATTCCCGAACTCACCACCTCCATCAGTTTTCAAGCTCCGCCTGGATTCTCCGACTGGCTGTGAACTTATCACCTCCGTCTGCTTGCAAGTTCCGCCTGGATTCTCCGCCTGGCCGTCGTGCAGCTCCTCTTACTCCTGTCTACCTTAACCTATCTCTCCGCCCTCCATCGCACTTCATCTTCAAGGACCTCGAACACCCTCAGCAAACCCCCCAGGCTTCGCACCCCACTTCCACAAGTAAGATCTTTCACATATCTGTCGGCATTGCAGTCTCCAACGGCATTGAAGTTACCACCTCCTCGCTGTGTTTTTTCTTAGTAAGCAGACCGCTCCGTGAGACCGCTTCTCTCTGGATCAGACCCGTTACTTCACCCTGTTCAGTTATAATTTAATAAATTCACTTTCATTGAAACTTTCTCTCCTGTGTTGTGTTCTGCCTGTGGGTTTGTAAATACTCCCATCATGACAGAATGAAACTAAATTGCAGGCACAGGCACCGACATATGGCAGCATGGAGCTTGGCTGACCACTCCACACTGTTCCTCCAGACAACTAGGGGGGCCCCATGGAGCCTGCCTGGACCATCCCCTGGTCCTCCAGGAACACCCAGGACCAAGGACTCTGACTGGACCCCCACACTGGTCCTCCAGGTCTGCTACCACGTGGGATCATCCGGGAATGATCCTAAGTGGCAAGGCAGTCTTGCCATCCGAGTATCATTTTAGATGAGATTTTTGTACACAGGGGACCTGACATTCACAGGGGCTTAAAGGGGGGGTGCCATGCATTGAATGGAACCAAAGTGTGCTCAGCACCTTCCATACACTGCCATGGATCAACAAAGCCAGGCAGAACATTTTCCAATGCCCCCCTGCCGTGGGGGGACCAGTGCCAACCAGGATAATCCAAGGATGATCCGAAACGGCAAATATGCCATTTTGACACCAGGGAGAATCCACGAATCCAGAGGCAGCGACACCAGATGTTGACTGATCATCAATGGTAATATGGGAGTATCTACACATGCTAATATATGGCAGAAACTCACGTTGATATAATCAAGGAAGACATTTAAACAACATTTCAAGTTTGCTAAAAATTACAATAAACAACAATATGGAACACAACAAACCCAAAAAATATAAAGATATAAGATATATATTTAAAAAAATCAAACTATTTCTTTTTCAATCTCGTTTTTAACCGTAAGACCCGTTTTTGCGGGGTGGACCCCATCATCCGTCTGCACAGGTTGTAAAAAAGCATTGGACTACATTTTGGTAGTGCAAATAGCCCCCTGCATCTGCGCGTTTCATTGGTGACTGCTGTGTGGGAGTGTCGGACTCCTGGGTGGTGTTGGCTTGGGAGCCCTGGGTGGTGCTCCCCTGGGAGTCCTGGGTGGGCTCGGGCGCCTCGGAGTCCTGGTTGGACGAGGGCACCTCGGAGTCCTGGGTGGGCGCAGCGGACTCAGATTCCTGGGTGGGCGCAGGCAACTCAGAGTCCTGGGTGGGCGAGAGGGCCTCGGAGTCCTGGGTGGGCGACGCATGCGGCAAAAACTGGATGGTGGGACCACCTTGCCCATGGTCCTCAGGGTCCACTCACTGAAATATAAAAAGACAACATTTATTACATGATAATCTTTGCATATAAAAGGCACTTAATGCATGTCATTTAGCATCATCTGTGTATGTTACTAAATGGAAGGAACTCAGGTAAGTGCCAAAATAAGTGCCTGCCATTTAGGGTCATATGTAAATGAACATAAATGGCAAGCACTTAAATGCTTGCCATTTAGGGTCATATGTGAATGGCCCTAAATGGCAAGCATGATCCTATATGGTAGGCAATTAGCTAACGTTATCAATATTCACAGAAAAATTAGATGTGAATTTTAAAATGACAAGACTTACCCTCTTTTTCTTCTCAGGCTCCTGGCCTTCTCCCTCTGTGTCGCTAAGGGACTCTGACAGGATTAGAATACGAGATTGACCAGATTGCGGATCTGGATTGGTGGCCAGCTGAAATTTTTTACAGAGCTCAGCCAGTTGGTCTGTTGTCTGGTGCATACTGTAGAGCTTCTCGGCCGTCACGGTATTGTGGCACATGGTCTTACTGACCATTGAGCGGGGTTTTGGAGACAGTCTATTTCTTGCCTTAAAAAATAAAGGAAGTTTTTCAATATTTCGTTTTTATTTTAAGATTTCACATATAAAAAGTGATATAATTACTTACATATGTGGCAATCGACGTCCTGAAATCCATGAAGGTGGGGGTCCCAGAGAACCCTATTTCCTTCCCTGCACTTATGCAGGTGGAGCTTGGCTCGAATTTGCTGCCACTGCTCAAACCATCCGAACTCCTCCACAGTAAGATACACCTGCGCTGGCCCAAATGCTTTGTTGGTCTTGCGCTCCTTCACCTGTAGTACAATAGGAGAGGGTATGTTAGCTGCCTTTTAGGAGCATATATTAATGCTCCTAAATGGAAGGTATTAAGTGCTGGCAATTTAAGGAGCATGTGCAATATCATTACACTTACGTTCACCACGAAACCGTCGTCTCTGACCTTAGCCTCGCTCCTCCCGTCATCCACTTCCTAGACAGTCATATTTGTGAGAACGCCGGTCCTGCGCCTGTAAATGTTGGCAAGTATGCACTAAGGTAACCGAAGAACCTCATGTTAAGGGCGGTGGGGGATTTCTCAAGGTTGTCTAAAGAAACATAAATTAAAATGATGAAGCAGATAGCAGAAAACACAATACATTACCTGGAGTGATTCACATGGCAGGCACTTAAGTTAGGAACTCAGGTAAGTGCCTAAATAAGTGCTTGCAAAATAGGGTCATATGTTAATGATCCTAAATGGCAAGCACTTGCTTTCCATTTAGGATCATTAACATATGACCCTAAATGGCAAGCACTTATGCCTGCAATTTAGGATCATCTGTGCCTGCTACTAAATGGCAGGCACTCAGGTAAGTCCACCAGGTTCTGGCCACACTGCACCTGTGTCTTACAGTGCTCCTTCAGGTGTTTACAAGCAACCTGAAGGAGCACTAACCCCCAGTTTGTACAGATGGCTCCAGTAATGGCTGGTGTGAGCTCCATGCCTGTAGCGGGATCCTCCCCTGTTTCTATTCAGGTAAGTCTTACAAAGAAGGTTTGGGATTTTGAGTTGCGCCGTCCTCTGACAGGCCTGCAGGTCCTCCTTTGGAATAGCCTCACTGACTTTCCTCTTTTTAACCATGATTTGACTGAGGATGACGCGCTTCCCACGTTTGCCGATATCCGAGGAGAGGGCTCTCATTACGGACACCAGGGACTTCTTAGGGACACGCAACGTGGATGGTGCCATGTCCCTATAGTAGCCCAGGAACTCCGAGATGTTGACCAGTTACAGCTTTATGGTAGTGACAGCCTTCCCTTGCTCAAAGAGGTGTTCTTTTTTATAACTTCAACATGAACAAATGCATTAACGAGATTAGTGAGATACTTTCTTGTGAACTCTTCGGACGTTCTGGAGGTATGTCCAGTTTGGCAGTATTGTCCTCCCCTCAATGAGATATTGCACAGAGAGCATGGTCCGACGAACTTTGGATCGTTGGTTCTCATGCTGTTTTTTCGTTCCCATGGATCCCTTCAGGTGAACCCAGTACTCCTCCATGTATTGTATTGAATCAAAAAGGTTTCAAAAATAACTTGTATGGGTGATAAAATAGAAAAATGTAGCAAGAATTGACATGACTTACAGATGGGTGCTGGGAATTCTTTAAATTCCCGCAGTACAGCAGGAGATGCTGGGGGCCTGCCTTCAATTTTTTTGGGGGGCTCCTCTTTCAACAAGTCATCCTCAGCCTACTGGAGCTCAGGCTAAAATTCTTCAGAGGGCCCAGGATATGACTCTCCACCAGGGGAGATACCATTCTGCAGCGCCTGGTAAAGGTTAAAGGGTAAGCTTTAGCCTTCTGAAATGGCAGACTCTTCAGTGCTTGCCATTTAGAGTCATATGTAAATGACCCTAAATGGCAAGTACTCAGTAATTACTAAGTAATTGAATATATTAAAGAATTTTACATACCTGCTCCAAAGACTTTATCTTTGACTTAGCCAATTTTCCTTTCTCCTCAGCTGCCACCGCAGCTGCTAAATTTCTCCTGTCTTTATTGTGCAGGAGCTGGAGCTGGAGCTGGAGGCAGCCTCGGAATCTGCGCAATCCAGAATGAGCTCGTCTTCACCCTGCCCAATGTACAGTCTGGAAATGTTGGGATTTGATGCCCTGAGGGGCCTCAAACTATCCATTGTCACTCTCCTCTTTATGTCCTTCACAAGCTCCTCCAACTTCTCGACGTCTAGCTCTGGATGCCCCTGCTCAAAGTGCCTGTCCAGTCTGGTCTTGTTTTTTCCCAGATATTTAAAGTGGTATTCACACTTGGGGCAAAATGAGGTGCTCTTTGGTGGTGTCATGTCGACCTGACAAGGAGAAATTACAGTTTTAATTATTTTAATAAACACATTTTAATGCTATTCAGCCATTTAAAACAACTTACCGTTAACAAAAGTACGTCCTCACTGCTCTGCTCTGCTTTGCTCCGCTACATCTATGCCTCAGAGAAAACGACTTGTACCTGGCAGATCAAACAGATGAGCCATTACGCCATTACAATTTCGTTCCACCTTATGTACCATGTTTTGAAATGACAATAAAGTCTTCTTTAATCCTTGAATGTGACCGAATTGGCAACGATCCTCTTCCTGTCTGGCCGAAGCAGTAAACAACTTTCCAGCCTGTCTGCTCAGAGACATAATACTGATAAGGCCCGTTACCTCATGTGACCTCCGTAGCTGAGTGGTTAATGCTGCCGGGACTCATGCGGCGAAGATATAGGCACTAGGAGCCCTTGTAATCCCTATGGTGAGCTTGCCTGGACCACCCCTGGACCACCCAGGACCATGGACTCAGACTGGACCCCCACACACACTTATAATCGACCACCAATACTCAAGCACTTAGGAAATATCACTAAGACCCACATGATACCCATATGGCACAGCCAATGCTACCTCATGGTACACTGACCATCCCCCACACACTCACAATGGGCCACCAGTAGTCAAACACTTAGGAAATATCACTAAGACCCACATGATACCCATATGGCACAGCCAATGCTCCCTTAAGGCACGCTACCATCCCCCACATGCTCACAATGGACCACCAGTACTCAAACAATTAGGAAATATCACTAACACACGCATGATACCCCCCATGGCACACAATGATCCCACATGGCATGGTCTCATATCAAGGTTCATATTGTAACACAGAAGCTCAATCCGGTGGATTTTGCATGTAGTACAATTGCATCCAAAATGACACTTTTGGATCCCAAATGGCCCATTCATGTAATACCAAAGTGGCACTGTTTGCTCTCCCAGCCACTTAGGAGTAAGTCCTGGCATGGCGATATCAAATTGAATGGAATACATTTGCCACTTAGTAACCTCACCCTAACCCCATTGACTAACTGTCTGTGGGTATAATGAAAATGGAAAGTTTGTCCATCAGACCTTTTGGGGAATGAAAAGTTCTCCTTATTAGGCAGTGGCCCTCTGATCACATGCTCAGTCCTCTCTAAATCTGAAAGAAAAGAAGGCCACTTAGCTGGGTCAACTGGCGGAGCTGATGATGATCCATGGTGAGAAGTGGACGTTATGATGGAGGTAGCTGAGGAAGTAAACAAAGAAAAACAATGACTAAGAAACAACAACCAATAAGGACACCATATTACAGTTTTGGACAGAATTATTAATCTGAGAATTTTAAGCAGTACAATTTGCTATTAATTTACCAGGTAGATCAACTGCAGTTGCAGTCACACTGGGGACAGTTGGCACACAGGATGTGGGTGTGAGCTCTGGAGAGGATGGAGATGGGCCTAAGATAAAAACAAAAAAAACAAAAGCTTGCCATGTTAGATGTAATGTAATACTGGAAAAATTATGTTGCTTGCTTCAAAATATTAAAAAATAAAACTGAATAAGATAATTTAACAACTGTAAATGGTGTTTTGCTGTTAATTTACCAGGTAGATTATCTGTGGTTGCAGACACGGGGCTGTTGGTGGGAGGAGACTTTGGACACACACGATGGGGTAGCTGTAGAGGATGGAGATTGACCTAAAATAAAAAACTAACAACAAAAGGTAGCCATGTACATACACACATATTAATGAGATACCTTGACTAAAAAATTTCCCTTTGGATGTTATTCTTATACTTGGAAATTATATATACTGTATCGAGACTCTTTCCCTCATCTGATGGATTGCCCACAGTTACGTCTGAGGACTGGCATTGGGCTGATTCTGTGCCTCCAAAGTACTTTAGCAGTGCTCCTGCAAAATTTCACAGAACTTACACAGTAAGTTGACGTAAAAGAACAACAACAAAAACCCGTCAAGACCCCCAATTTAAGATGTTTGCCGTCAACCCAAGTACCCCCCCCCCCCCCTTTAGCGTCGACATTAATGTTTGCAAATAAACATTAGAAAAACCAAAAAGAAAGAAAAAAAAAAAAAGAAAATACACAGATCTCACCCGAGAAGCAACTCAATAAAAGTTAAACATACACAAATTCATGTTAAAAAAACATGTTAAGGTGATTTAAGTTACTGTTAAGACATGAAATTCTCTCGTTTTCAACTATCTAGCTAAAACTCACAAACTAGCTAGCTAATTACTTGATAATGTCATACTGGCTTTTAGGTTCTTGACCCACATATGCAGAGACACTCAGAAGATATGATAAATGATATTTTATTGTAACGGGGAAGTGACAAGGGAAGGGGAAAGGTCCAATGATGATTCTGCTGCGGTGGTGAATGATGGAGTACAGGCGCCAATGAGTGGCGGAAGTACAGCGGCAGCGAGTGGCGGAAGTAGCGG
>JAVLVB010001001.1:6355178-6372733 GCA_032876305.1 Orestias chungarensis
AGACTTGGCACTGAGGTTGAGAGTTACCAGATAAAGGCAACACTCAGGCGCCGAGTAGTTGATCCACACTCCTCTTATACTGCTCTGCTGATCAGACCAACCCGGGACACCTGGGAACCGCGGAGCTCCATCCTGGAGCTCCGCCACAGCGACCCCCCTGGCCACCTAAGAAAACTACAGGAGGGACTCAACCTGACAGATAATTCTCTTTGGTATTTCTCTATGCATTTCTCTGCCCCTGAAGGATATGTCCTTTTTGCGACATTGTTTCGCCTAACCACCTGTGTTTTCAATGCGCATGAGGCTGGGGCCAGCGTAAACGTATTTATTTTTTTTGGTCAGGATGCTCCGGTATGTGGAAAGCCGTTTCAATCAAAATGAAATTAAGAAATATTTAATGAAATAAATTAATATCCCCATGCAATAAAATTAGATTGACATTTAAAGGAGATTTTAAAAATATTTTATTTATTTTATTTTTTCCTTAGTATTTACTTAATTTTATTTCATGGGGATTTTAATTTATTTAATTAAATATTTATTTATTTGATTTTGAATGAAAGGCTTTCCATATGGGTGCAGCACACCTTCTTTAGCTCCAGAGCAGAGACAGTAAGAATCACTAGGTTTCAGCAGCAGCACTCTGCTGAAATTGTGTTTTTCTATAGTAATATATTTGTGATAATACAGACATCACCAACTCTACATGAAAAAAATAATAATAATTGTTTTTTTATTAACTGCTGCCTTGGGTCGGCTCTGCCCACCCGGTTGTAAATGCTGATAGTTGTGAGAAATCAATAGCATAGACAAGCATCATGAATCATTAATAATTTATAATATTACTATCCTATCCTCTTTGTTTGAGTTAGCAACCAAGAAGCAGACACGTTGTTGAGCCCTTTGGCTCAATTGGCCTTAAACCAATCTGCAGCTCTCTGAACCTACCGCTAGGTCGCACTGTTGCACTACTGTTGAAAATGAAAGCGTTTTTAAAGCGTTTTCTTTTTTTATTTTGGGGGATAAAACTTTAATAGCGTTTAGAATTTAGTCAAACCTGGTCCAGGGTTTTTTACCTCGCGACGTAGACCAATGTCTGAGTTGCTTATATTTAATTGTTTCATCCGTGCACATATTGTGTTATTATCATGGTTATATTAGTGTCAGGTACAGGTATCGTGTTTCCTGTGGGTGTTTCCCACAGTAGTGCCGGTCCGTCCACGGTAAATAAGCGACGCTTTTAGTGTAACTTTCGAGCTCGATGGCGACTCGCTCTTATTTTCTTGACTAAGCTACATGTAAACCATAGGAAGCAATAACTCAGTAAATAGCCATTCAGGTGCGTTTCTAACCGCTGGTACCGTTTTTTTTTCTTCTCGAAACCAAACATATGGGCGTGAATGTAGGTGGGGGGTGGTGACACTTCTTCCTCTTTCTCAACTCTCACAGGAAGAATAAAGCGCTGTAGTCAGTCCGACAGGCTGCGGCGGACCGGCGAGTCTGTGGAGTATCGAAAGCACCATGAAGCCGTCGTCGTTCTCCCGGTGGAGCCTCGGCGTTCTCTGTTTTCTCTGTTTGCCTCGACTTGGTGGTAAGTAGGACTTCAGGTTGTACGGAATCAAAGACTGGCGTGTAATAAAAAAAGAAATAATGTGATATTTTAAGGTAACTAATATTTTTTGTTTAGTTAAACCCAAAAGTCAACTTCCTTCTCGCTTTGTGTGTATTTAATTATCAAACCACATGTAAATAAGGTAGTCCCATTACTACATATTGTAGTTTTAATATTGTTTTTTTCTTTTTCTTTTTGCTTTCATAAGAAATAGAAATAATCATTAGGCATTTATACAAATGCTGATTATTGTAGTTACTGGCAGTATAATTAAACTGTAATGTTACATTGTCTGCAATCGTGGAGGCTCATATTTCTTGCAGTTCAAGTGAATCTCTCCTAGTTCAGCAGCATATGTAGCAAAAAAATCAATATATAAAAAGGCACTTATTTAATAAAAATAACAAAATATGATTTAGCAAGAAGAACAAGCATGGTGACAGCAGCACAATTTTATAAAAAACAATGAAATGCTCCAAAAGGTAAGGAGAATGTGGTGAGAGCTTGTGAGTCTTGCAGCATCTGGGATGAAGCCACAGTCAAGTCGCATTTTGATGCTTCCTAGGTTTCTGCCTCGAGGTCATGGGTTGGTAAAACGGACTTGGGGCTTTACTTGTTACACTACCTTCAGTACCTGCTGGTAAGGCTGATATCCTACACTAGGGGAGGTCAGAGTGGTTTTTTTTTTGTGTTTTTTTTGACAGATTGAAGTACAATCCGCAGAGCAGTTACTGTCTGGTGATGTTTCTTGTATTCATAACCACAAACGGTAAAAAAAAAAAACCTTTGCATGAGTGAAGCTGGTTTCTGACTGATGTTGTCTTACCTGTGAGACTTGCTGGTAAGTCTTTATGCATATAGATCAGAGAGATAAGTTTTTTGCAACATCTCCATCCTCTGTTAATCCTGTTTTGTAGTTTTCTTTCAGCAATGGGGTTTGTTTCTTCAATCTTCGATTAAAGCTAGACCTGCGGAGAGCATGATTTATAGTGTAGGCCTCTTCGCTTCTTCACTGATCAATTCTTTTACCTTTGCCTTTAAACCTGTCTGCCGTGTACCCAGGTATTCATGATGCTGTTTGTTCTTAAATGTTCTTTAACAAAACTACAAGGGCTTCGCAGAGATTATATTGCAAAAAGATGGTCTGTCTTTTTTAAGGATTTTTAACAACGTTAAAGCAAAGTAGTTGAATAAATGTAACAACTTTAAAATGACTTGTTAAAAGAAAAGTAAGAAACACACATGCCATTGCTTTTGATTGTCCATCAATTAATGCTGAAACAAAAACCATAAACCGTGCAACTGTTGCAGTTGGCCATCTAGTAAAGCCCACAAGAATCTCTCTTGTCCTCTTTGCATATTTCCCCACGTATGTCTGTTTCGTGTCAAAGCTAATGTAACTAGTGAGGCTCTATGCTATATATTCTTTTAGAAAGCCTTATGATTTATTACCCTTTACTAATGTCATTGTATGTGTTTTGTCTTTGCTCCTTAGAAGCCAATGTGAACACCGTGATACAGGTTGGGCCCCTGTTTCGTGTGGTGAACTCTAGGCTCTCCATCTCCTGCAACACAAGCGGCTTCATCAACAAAAATACCCAAAAAGATTTTGAAATTCGCATGAAAGATCCTGCACGCCCTACATTGGACATCAATGTTATCAGCACCCAGGACCCACACTTTAGCTATAGTCGTTTTAGTGATCGTGTAAAAAAACAGGAGATTTCCATCACACAAATTGATCCAAACTCCATCATATTCGAAATAAAAAACCTTATCAAGAAGGATGAAGGGGAATATGAATGCACCGTAATCAATCAAGAAAAGGCGTTCATTGGAACCTACTCTGCAAAAACAGCTGTTAAAGGTAACAAATTATCTTTTTATGCACCACTTCTGTATGTACATTTATAAAATGCTAATTTTACATTCTTTTACATCTTTCTTGCATTGCCACAGTTATTGACAACTCCCTAAGTGTTACATCTACTGACTCCACAACCTCACTGAGCTATAATGTAGGGGAAGCTCTCACTTTGACGTGTCAAGCATCCACCGACACCATTCAGCACGTCCATCTGTCTTTTGCCTGGTATCTCCGTAAAGATGCGGCACAGGACGCTGAACCAATCATTTCTCTGAACAGTGAATTCACACTGACTCCAGGCCAGGGCTTTAAGAGTCGTTACAGCAAAGGAGCCATTCGTTTAGATAAATTAGGAGAGGCCACATACAGGCTTCAGATAGCTGAGCTTGAGCTGTCAGACCAGGGTCAGATCTACTGCCAAGCTCAGGAGTGGATCCAAGATCCTGATCGCTCCTGGCACATCATTGCTCAGAGGGATGCAAAGGAAATCACGCTGACGGTCAAACCTAAAGGTAAGATGAAAAACTTGCAAAGACAAAGATTGATCTATCTCTGTTTTACTGAGTGTTCTCTTCGTCTTTGGTAAAGAAAAATCAAAAACACTGACATGAAATTTGTGACTTGTTTTTCTTTTTCCCTGGGTAGTGGTGACGGATACATCATCCATGGACGTTAGTCTCACTGGTCAGAATGCGCTGCATGAGGGGCAAGAGCTGGTGCTGTCTTGCGGTATCGACGCACTAAACCTCAAAACACGGTTCTTTTCGGTAGCATGGCTATGGGAAGAAACTGAGCTGGCCAAAATTGGCCCTACGGGCATTCTGACTGTGAGGGAAGAGTATATTGACCAAGAGAAAGATGGGGAGTTAAGAGCAACGCGGACTGGGGTCAATAACTACCAACTCAGGATAAAGCCTGTGAGAACTATGAATGGAGGTAATTATATCTGCAGAGCATGGATGGAAGAGAGAGGAGATGATGAAACCTTTAATAGAGGAGCAGCTCAGGACTCCCATCCCCTGGAGGTCAAAGTCACAACTCCAGGTTGGTGCACTCACGCTGTCTTAACTAAATGGTAGCATAACTTTTTCCTAATTCGTGGAAAGTGCTTACAGAAGTATTAATACCTCTTCCCAGATCATATATTTTGCATAACAGCAACTTGCTTTGATATATTTTATTGTGATTTCAGCTAGAACCACAAATTTATGAACAGTTTTGATTTGGAAGGAATGTGTGGCATGGTCTTAAACTATGTCACTTACGTAAAATAAAAAAAATGATGGAGAACCCGGTAAACATGAATACCCTTAAAACACATGCAATTAAAAATACACAGCAAATGTGTGACAAAAAGGGCTCATGACGAACATTGAACCCTCTACATGTACAATGTTATATGTAGTAAACATTCTAACACACTATTCCCTTTGCAAGGATAATGAGAGGAATAAGTGGCTTACCTCCCAGCAGGATTAAAAACCCTAAAAATACTGGTAGACACAAAAGCATTGTCAAAATTGGGGTTTTGAGTATGTGTTTTGTAGATGAGAGGGTACTGATGACAATGTTTACAACATTTAGCCTTCTGTCTTCATCTTGTTAAACCCTGTCATATCTGCTGCTTTATCTTTTTACAGAAAGTGGGCTCTCGGTCAAAATGCAAAAAATGGTAAAAAAACTTTCCCCAAAACAGAAACTGAGTCTCTTGTGTAAGGCGGACGGGGTCAAAGGTCAGCTCTCTGTCAGCTGGCAACGCAAACTAACCCAGTCACCTTTGTTTACCAACATTATAAGTCTAAGTGAAAACGGCGTCACAGATAAAGTGGAAGCTTTCGCAAAACGTGAGGTGAGAGTGACGCGTCCAACAACGGAAAGCTTTGTGTTTGAGCTGGATGATGTTGCAGAGTCTGATTCGGGTACCTACCAGTGCACTGTCCACGAAACGCTACCCAACGGCAATACTCAAAGCCAAATGCAAAATGCCACCGTGGATGTGACGCCTATTGGTAAGATTGATTTTGTATGATTTATTCAAGATGAAAGATAAAACCTACACTTTTTTATTTTAAGACATTCGACAGCATAAATATAGACTCCAAAAATATCTATATGTTTTTTTATAACTAAAAAAACGGCAAAAATGACATTTATTGGTTCCCATGTCCATCCTCTTTACTGGCATTTAAACTGGAACCACACACTTTGGTCAGATAAGACTAAAAGTGAAACTTTTAGCAACAAACCTTCCAGTCTGTTCTGGTCCAAAATAAAAATAAATAAATATATGGAGCAGCACCTAATGTCTGCTATTAAGTGTGGCAGAAGTTATTCTGTCTGTATCATGACCTTATCATGATCTTTTTGGGTGATAGAAGATGCAAGACTGTTTTTATTGATAACAATTGAGTTAAGGTTCCCAGGTTATTTACTTAATCATTCTTTCTCATGTCTTTACCCTACAAATTACATATAAGCAAATATTTAAAACGATTTGACTTCATTAATTTAAAGCCTTAAAATGCCCTCTCCTTGCATGTGTATTTAACATATGAAGGCCCTACTCTTTATTCTGTCCTTTTTTGTTGCTTTTTTTATTCGTTTCCCAGAATCACTGGTAAAGGTTATCCTGAAAAGTCGAGATCCTGTCGTGACTGTAGGAAATGATGTCGTTTTAATTTGCAACATAAAAAGTACAGGCATTCCAATGACTCTTACTTGGAGCCTGCAGACAGAAGACTCCAACCTATACACCATCCTGGTACTGTACTCAAATGGTTCCATCAGCTGGACTGGAGACCAGCACCGTTACCAAGTGGAAGTAGACAATCAAGGACCCGCAGTCATGCACTACCTAAAAATCCTTGGTGCCAGCCACAGGGAGGAAGGGAATTACCAGTGTAGGGTGTCACTTTTCCTGCAAAATGGCCCTAAAAAGATTCCTGTATCCAACCTGCTGAGGGTGAATGTTAAAAATCCAGGTAATACAGCTGCTCTAGTTTATTGTGTTTTTTTTTTTAAACTGTTTTTCAACATTGTCCCTTCATGAAGTGTTTCTCTCTCGCTTTTCTAGAGAGCCAACTTGCCATATCTTCCGATTCCACCATTACACAAAGTGTCAACACTGACATCAAAATTGGTTGCAACATTACCAAAAGAACGTCTGATGTTTCTCTGTTTACTGTCACTTGGGAACTCCAACAAGAAGCTGGAAAGACGAAAATCATTAGCTCCGACCGAAATGCTGTCATTACCTTTGGATCACAGCTTAAGAAGAGTGACAGGCAACGGATCAGCGTGAAGTGCACTGAGGGGCCCTATTACGAGCTAACTATTCAGCATGGTAGAATCTCAGACAGTGGCCGGTATGTGTGCAAGGTAATGGAATATCTACAGGACCCTAACGGTGAATGGTATCCACTCCTAGAGAGAAATTCAACCACAACCCTAGAAGTCACTGAAATTGGTAAAATTCCATTTTTTATTTCATTTAGTTCTTTATGATTTCAATTTTTTTATATCCTTTTAATTTTTTCTTGTATTCTTTAAAACCATAAAACCATGTATAGGTGGTATCCATGTATTTTTGCATTTTATCACATTAGAAAGAAACTTCAAGTCAGCAACTGTAAAAGTATTTTTTATTCTAAAAGATTCTCATTAAAAATTAGGTCTTTCTTACATGTGAATATGGAACTAAAGCACTCAATTGTAGCTCTAAGTGTATGTTTAGGGTTGTTGTGCTTTTGTTTACAACCTCTTAACAAGTTTTGTAATGTATATATCATCTTCCCATTGACTGACCAGTTCCCATGTGACTGGAGTTGCAGACCTTAATTCAGAAGTTATGAAGTAAAACTGAATACTCCTTATTGCGACACAATTTGGATGTTATCTTTAGGTTTGTCAGTCATGTAAAATACCAAGAAATGTTTGAAAGTTTGTAGTTGTAAGGGTTTAAAATTTGGATAATATGAATTATTGGAGTACTTTAGCAAGGTTGTGTATAATCTTTTGGCAGGACCTACATAATATTTGTACCTAAATAATACAACATTACCTTTTGTTTTTTCTTTGAAGCATAAAATAACTATAAGTCTGACACATCACAGGGGCTTCAAACCTATAGTTTAGTGTCCTGTTGTCTGTTAAACATTTGTTTACTCATGTTGCAAAACCTGCTGCTCAGTCTATATATGCAGGTTGGTCACTTCTTTGCTGACTGTTTTGTTTAAGTCTTTACACTATTTGTATATTTTTCTAATGGAACTTAGTTTTCCTCACTTCCCCTTGTAGTTGTATGCATATCATCTTTTACCATGTGCTTTATTGCAGTATCATTGATCCCCCTCTTTAAGCATTTCTCCTGCCAGTTTTGTCTAATTGATTCTTTTGCCTGAGTTGAAAATTAACCTTTTATTTTTTACGTTCTCTCACAGAAAACAATTTGTCCATTGAAAGCATAGAGTCGGAACAGAATGTAAGCAGAGAAAAGGATTTCTCCATTCCCTGTAACATCACCCACCAATCCAGCGAAGAATCCCAGTTTCAGGTCACATGGTTTTGGCAGAAAGGTGCTGAAGCTAAACCAATATTTACAGCTTACAGAAACTCTACCTTTCAAGCAAGCAATTTGTATGTAAAATATGTTCACCCCCTCCCTCGTCAATTCAGCCTTGAAGTTTTAAGCTCTAATGAGGAAAAAAGCGGTTCATATTTCTGTGAGGTAGAGGAATGGCTTTACTCCCTTGCTTACGGGTGGAGGAAGATTGCAGTTGAAAAGTCAGGACATTTGAATGTGACTGTTGTTGCAGAAGGTAAGTCGTTTTGAATTTCAAGCTGGTTCTCTTCTTGGCTGTTGTGAAATCACTGATGTTGAGACATGTTTTTATTGGTATCTTTTCACAGGAAATGCCGAAGCTATTACTGACCCAGAATGCATGGCTAATATTTGGATGGCGGTATTTATTGTAACTTCCATCATCTTTTTCTGCATCGCATTAATTCTGATAGTGAAAATGAGCAAGAAGAAGACCCCAGATCCATCTTTCTGGTCAGAACAACGTCTTATTAAGACAAATGATTAGCTTTGAATCATACAAAATTGAACGATAAAGCAGAAAGACACTTTTTTAGTATGTAAATAAGCGTTTCAGAAGAAAAAAGTTTACAATTTCCACATTTGTATTCTCAGTATGTTTTGGTTATTAAATTCATTGAAATTGTTATATTCCTAAAGGTTTTACTTTCTATTCAGTTGGGAGTATGTTTATAATCATTATTTAAATTTTTTAAAGTCCTGGAATTAAACAAGCATTTCTCAGTATGCAGCTAAAACCTCTTATCACAAGCACATTTTTTTCACTGCAAACTAGAGGTTAAGGTAAGCAGTGCTCTCACTTTGTGGTTGGGTTGGCCTAAAACCATTATTGCATTATGTTACATGTAAAAAAATTGGAATATGTTTACTTTAAATGGAAAGCATCTGAAACTTAACGTGTTCAAAAATTTGCCGCTATATAACATGTGGCAAGACTTAAGCACAAGATGAAAAAAAACGGAAAAGGAACTTCTTTGCGGTTGTGCACAGGATGACTGCTTCTGTCTGCAAAGCGGTGAATCTGACAAACATTCTTCCTTCTTTCGTGACAGAATATGCAAGCTTGCATTGTTGGTTAACATTACCCTATGCAAAGGTTTTTGCGTCTGCTGTTGCGTAAACCTGATGATGGAAACATTTCTTATATACATCATTCAGCTGGCTATGCAGCTGAGAAACTGAGAGTGAGTGTTTGGGTGACCTGTTTCTCATGGTAATGTATTAAATGTTAAATGTATTTAATGTCTGCATTTTAGAAATAAAAAAATATATGACATGGACGTATTTCATAGTTTTCACATCCTTCAAAACACAAGTAAAAACCCACACAATCAGCAGCATCAGACATAATAGATGACATTTATAGCTGCCTTTCTGATCTATTGTGGACATATTAAATCTAAATGCTTCAGTATGGGATGTACATGAATAAAATAAAAAAAGACACTAAATAATATAAGTTAAGACAGTCATCCTCAAGTGGATAAAACATTGTGTAACAGTAGACTTCGTGAGAACTTGAAACACCCCTTAAAGTAGGGATACATGCCTTTGCCTTTAGTTAGAATAATAAAGAGGAAGAGGAACATCACCGTTCCTCAAACCATTATACACCAAAAGCATAAAACAAAATCAACAAAATTAGGAACTGATGTTACAACATGCAAAAACTGCCATTTTTGCATGTAAGAATGGGTAACTATTACTAAGGTGTGGCATGCTACTACTCATCTACTTAAAATTAGTGTTTTACTGAAGTCAGGCCAATGTTACTACTTGCATAATTTTGCTAATCCAGTTTCCCTTGTTTGTCTTTTTTTTTCTTCCCCTTGCCCTGTTGAGTATCATGGCTAGTAGAATGAGTTTATGGCTGCCATAGTTCTGCTTAACAGATTTGCTTTTCCAAGTGAGGCTTTAAAAGAGCCTCCCTTGCTACACATAGCTTAATCGTTTATTGATTTCTGAGGTGTTATATACATTCTAAAGCTAAGCATGACTGAGGGGTGTGTGTGTGGGGGAGGGGGGGGGGTGCACAGAGAGAAAGGGAACATATACACAGACCAAAATCCAAACTCAAATGAAAACAAGCAAATAAACAAACAATAGCAAAAAAAATAAAACAAAACAACAGACCCCAAAAACTACCTGCTACCAGATTGCTCCTGATGCATCCATGGGAAACTGTGAAAAGGCAATGAAATAAAAGATATAATTAACAGAGCCGAAAAAAGACAGCAATGTATGCAGCACGAAAAACAAATAAATAAAAATATGAGGCAAACTTGATGTTATTAATAAACAGATCGGCACAGTTAAAGTATTGTGATCTCTATAGTGTGTGATTGCGCGTGAGCGTGCAGAAATTGTGATGTAGTTCTTACATGAATTATGCTTAGCCATGGGTACAGAGGTCCACCTCCACTCCCCTCCAGGAGCCCAGAAGAAGCACAAGGTCCAGAACACCAGGGCCACGCAATAGCACAGAGATCAGACAGTCCACCGCTGGAACACCATGCACCCACCCAGAGGACTGCAAAGGTGGTCTGGGTCAGAGCCCCCGTGGCCGCGGAGTAGATTCCCCAAGGTACCAGAGGCAGCACCCTACCCGTCCCGCCGGGCCCCGGTTGGCCCAGACCCAGGCCCCCAAGCGCCCCCAGTGCCCAGCAGAGAGCCCGCCAGACACCTTGGAAGGACAGGCAACCCCACACAGACAACCAGGGTGGACCGATACACGCCCCCGAACCCCCAGCACTTCACCCCAGTGCCCAGCCTTGTGAGTGCAGCAGTGAGGAAGGGCGAGGTGGCAGGGCACGATCCCTCCCATATATAGCATGAGAAGACCATAGGATACCCAGGACCAGACCTAGAACCATCCACATTCATACACAATCATACATGCTCACTTGCTCACGTAGTCACTCATGCAGTCACTCAAGGTAGGGATGGGGGGTTTGTGGTTTGGGGGACCAGCCTCTGGTTCAGCAAAGTGGATGGCCCCCGGGTCAACAAGCGCCCCCACCGACGCTGCCCAAATTTGTCTAATACTGCAAACAGGAATTTCCATTTTACACATTCAAATGGTTTTTCAGTAACTAATGAAACAATTATGGCCTCCAGGTTATTGATAGTAGAAAAGTCTATAATATTAAGTAGCCTGTGCATATTAGTGGAAGACTGTCTTCCCTTTATGAAGCCTATTTGATCTGGAAGTATTAAAAGAGGTGTTAATTTTTTCAGTCTTCTAGTAAGAGCTTTTGAGATTATCTTGAGATCAACATTTATCAAGTATATGGGACCGTAACTGGATGGACGGTCTTGTTTGGCATTTTAAAACAAATTCGTGTGACTTGTGAAGTGAATCTCGACATATTTTTTGTTGTACATTCTTACAAACGTAAGATTCTTATTTCAGCTACTTCAATGTGTGCCATGCCATTTGTGAGGAAATATAACAGTTTCAATTATTGTTTATAATTTTGCTAAGAAGGAGTAGGACACGACCTGGCTCTGTAACAGAAACACAATATGAGCTCTCTTTTTGATTTTCAAAAACACAAAAAATGACATTAAGTTTATGGGAAACACTCTTCTATTGTGCTGCCTTTATTAATTTATGTAAACTTTGGAAATATGTGAACAAGCTCATTCCTGTTATTCCACCTGATCCTGTGTCAACATCAATGTTTGTATGAGTGAACAAGGAAATGCAAATTCTGGATTGCAAATTGTTTCAAATTAGAGAAGTAATTGTTACACACTACCCACTCCATTCTAATAAATATGACACAGTAACATTTTTATGTATTGTAAAAGTTATGATTGTAACCTAAACTGAGCATGGGGCATTACCCATTTTTTAAGATAATGTACAAAACTGTAACGAATTTATTAAATCTACCAACAGAGAGTAGTCCAAAGATGTGTATTATTTTTTTCTCTGCTTTTAAATGATGCACTGCTTGTGTTGGTCTATAACATAGTGTACGACTGGAGGAGATGCATTGCTCAGGTGGAACACAAAAAACATGTAGAATAGTCTGCTTTGATCAGATGAGACCATAATCAATATTTTTGGCTTAAATGCAAAACAGTGTTTTTTGCAGAAGTTGAACACAGGACATAATATCATTATAAGTGTAGTGGTAAATGACCAAAATGCAGAACTTACAACTTGCACTGCTTGAGGACACAGAGGAAAAGACACAAAAAACATTGAAGAGTGTAGGAAATCAACAATGGAAGCCAGTGGGGAACAATGAGACTGAATAATTTAAATATACAAAATTATAGGTAGAGTTAGAAGGCAGAGAGACTAATCCGAGGCGAGTAGATGTAGAAGAATGGAAGAAACAGGCAAAAACAAACATAGTATGAAAAACATCTAGGAAGGGAAGAAGAATCACAGATTGAGTAAAAAAAAAAAAACAACAATAGAAAGAAGAAAAGTCTAGAAATTATGCTTTGATTTGGCAATAATTTTTTGTTTCTTAGTCTGAGTAATTATTATTATTTTTTGTCCAAATCACTGCATGATAGCAAGGAACATAATTTTGATTATGTAAATAATTAACAATACAATACTTTGAAATATACTGACCCAAAGCAGAGGAGGGGTGTATATGGAGATGACGGTTTATTGTTGGCAGACGTATACAGGTAGATGATGGCAGCAGAACCTGGCAAGCAATGAGAGACATAAGGCGAACTGGCATGGAAAGAAGGTTGTAACGGAGGTTGATGGTGTAGTATAGACGGAGACAGACAACACAGGGAGCAACGTGAACGGCACGAGGAGTGAGAAAAGCAGCATCAAGATAGGCGAAACACAACAGAGGATCCAACGGTGAGTGAGTGAATGAACCAGGGCTATATACAAGGAAGATGAGTGTTGAAACAATGGGAACCAAGTGATTGTTAATGTGAGTGATATTAGGGAGGTAGGATAAGGGAGAGAAAAACAAGTCGAGGGGGAACTGGAGATCATGATGGGACATGACAATAAGGGAAAATACAATAAAACTAAATATGGGGAAAACATAAATAATAAAAATTTAAGTAATTCCTTAACTAAACAGGATGAGTAACAGAGCTGAACATCAAGAAACAACCAAGACTGAAAACAGAAAACCAACACAAAAAAACCCCACAAAAAAACCCCAAAGGGACCATGACAAGAATTCAATGAGAAACAATGAGATATTACTTAAAAGAACATGTTTAACACAAACAAACTTATCACAAGGAATAACACTAAAAGTACAGGCAAAACACAAACAAATACAGGATAAAACATGAGTAAAAACAAAGCACGCAAAGATCACAACAGGACCCCCATCGCTCTCTTTATGAAACCTGTTTGTGTTTCAAGTTAGTTGCAGGATCTTCTGATCTTATCTTAAGAAAACATCATTCCAGTCCACAACCTTTCATTTTCTGCTTGATCGGAATGAAGGCCAAATGTCTTCAGAGTAAATGAGGAAACCAAAATAGTGTTCAGTGAATCTAAACTTAAATCTAAATTCAAATACAGCATAATACCACAAGTCAATCTGTTGATCTGTAATTTAGCATGACAGCCATAAATAAAGGCGAAACCATTCAAATCTACTAAGACATGAACCACAAATAGAAAATAGCAACATCAGCCCATGCAAGTATATTAAACTAAAGCAACTAACTGCTGAGAAAACAAAACTGAATTTAAGACAACAAAAACATAAGATATGTTTTAATTCTTTTGACAATAATGTAACTAGATACTTACAGAAACGCCACGTGAGTGCTTTAACATATAGCCTAACAGTAGCTATGTCTGTAACAAGCTAGCCTTCAAAGAGTTTGGCTCAGCTGTCTGTCCTACCCATCAATCGTCTTTAACTATTAAAGTACTCAACTACCCATCAATCGTCTTTAACTATTAAAGTACTCAACTACCCATCAATCGTCTTTAACTATTAAAGTACTCAACTAACAAAAAAAAAGAGAACTTACCCTGCAATGCAAGAGCCAAACTGATCCACAACAATTTACCGGTTGCAGTTGAAGCAGATATCATAGGGTTTGTCTGATATAACTTGAGAATGGTATGCTTTAGCCTCATGAATTGTTTTGTCCCCTTTGTTATGTACTAACAAACTGCGGTTTGGAGAGTATCTATCCAAGCAAACCACATCAAGAAACCACTTATATTCTTTGCAGTTGGCTGTGCACATATACAAATCCTCACTCCATTTGACTGGAGTCTTTGGAGCATCAATCTTTGAGTCTCGTCCAAGATTCTATCTTGGGTCCATATCAACGCTGTGTTGATATGGACCCAGATGCAGAAGATGGAGACGGCGTAGAATGAGATGAGGATTTTATTGCAGGTTTTGGATGATGAATACATGAACCCAGAACAGCAACGTAACACAGATCAAATGCTGGCGTGGCATGAGATGAGCAGCAGAACAGAGAACGGCAGACTGGAGACAACGAGGAACTCAGAAGGAACACTGGAGGTAACGAGGATGACGACAACAAGGACATAGAGCAGGGAGGAACCTAACGTTGATGATTGAGCGGTGAGTGGAGATAAAAGCAGGGCTTAAATTCTAGGAGGGTGAAATGTGGAACCAGAGACTAATTAGATAACAGAGTGAAAACAGGTGCACATGGTTAAAGGGGGAAAATAAGCTGAGGAGTAGAGAGGGCAGAGGAACACACAAAAGGAATATTAACCAAACAACATCGAAGAAGACTCTCCAGAAAGATAAGATAAGATAAGATAATTTTATTAGTCTCCCATAGGATAAATTCGTCTTGGAAGCAGGGGAAAAACTGCAATACAACAACACTAAAAGGCCCATCCAAAGGACAATGACCATGAATAAATACATTTAAAAAAACAAATTTAAAAGCAAAGTGTCAGATCAGCAGTACATCCCCACAACCATTTCCATTCACATACAATACATCCTGTACATGCTACTCTTGATCATCGTCTGGTCCACCAGTTACACTGTCCAGGCCCCGCTAGTCTGCCATTAATCAGGTTAATGGAGAGTGGTACTCATGAATGTTTCAACCGGTTATATTTGCACATGGGAACCCTGAACCTTCTCCCAGAGTTCATAAGAACATATTCTGATGGAAGCACATGTGACCCATCAGAGAAGGTGTTCTGAGCTTCCCCGATGGTAGCTTGATCAAACAGGTGCTGTGGAGATGATAGATCAGGAGTCTTAATGATCTTACTTGGCATCTTCACCAGACTTTGGATTTGGGTTTTTAATTTAACAGGAAGATTTCCAAACCATCCAGTAATGCCGTATCTCAGAAGAGGATCGATGGTTGCCCTATAAAAGAGCAACATAATCATTTTAGAAAAACCACACAATCGAAGTTGTCTAAGAAAATACAGACGCTGGTGAACCTTTCCATATACATTTGTCATATGTGTGCACCAGCTCAGATCTATAGACAACCCTTAGTATTTAAAAGATGTGACCTGTTTGATGAAACAGCCATGTATGGCTATGGGACTCCGGTCACTTATTTATTTAGGATCCAGAAATAATTCCACCAGAAAAGGAAATAACATAAGGGAGACAATAACTTCATAAAAAAGTAAACCACACAACTACAGCAAACTAACCGGCGACCAAAACAACACAGACCATGACAGATTCTTTATTGGATTTGGGATTGGACCTTAATTGGGCCTTTGATTTAAACCCTCTTCTGAAGATTGTGCCATTATACTGCTGGAACGGCAGCTTCAGCCTTTGTAAAATACCGCAAAAAGATTTGAGAGTGTTTCTATGTCCCCTGAAAGAAAATAATTTCCATTGAATGATCCTGTCAAAGCGGCGGCGGTCAGAAGTTCAGGTGGCACCTTTGAAATGGTAGCGTCCTTCTTGTCAGTCTTCCCTGGGGCAGCTGTGGCTATAGCATACTTTATCAATGTCAGAATATCAATAGCTAAGTAACTCAATGTATTGTAAAGCGATTTGGAGACCCAGACTACATATACTACTGAACAAGGACAGCTCATTTAACAGCGAACCGGTAGACAGAAATTTCCCCTTTTTAAAAGCAGATCCGTTAATAACATCCAGACTTAGGACTGGCCTTTTGACAATTTCTATGATTATGGCTTGTCATTTTAAGTGCCAGTTACTCCGAATCAGAGGCTTTGGTTCTTGACTGAAAAACAGAGGCCTGCACCGTACGTGGATGGGGTCAATCTATTTCTTAAATGGAGAAGTATCTTGGTCTCTTAAGACAAAGAGAAAAGGATTACAAGACTAACTTTCATTGATGAAAATATTTATTTCCCGGCTGTTGTTAATGGCTTTGGCGAACTGGCTTTTAGATGAATGGAATGAAGAAAAATGTATCTTAAGCTCTGTTCTGGTATTAAAGCTGAGTGTAAATGACTGTTTCCCAGTAATTAAGCTTTGTAAACTAGTCAGACTTAAAAATTCAAGGTTTCTGTTAGAAGGTGTGTTGAAAATGTAGATTTTTAAATGAAAGACAAGGAAGTAGAGCACATCTGTTTATGGACTTGACAAGAAATATGTAATCTAAGATGTATTTGGAAAGGCACGTACTTAATAATTTGAAGAGATAGATTGTGAAAAAGTTGGACAATTTTATACTAGCTTTACAGCTGCATTTAAATGACAGGTTATTAGAGAGACAACTTGATCATTACTACAGGAACAACGAACAATATAGTTCAAAGTACAAAACAACAACCACATTGTGTAAGGAGATTAGTACTAAGTTAAAATCTTGAAATATTGAAGTCTTAGATTAAACAAAAACAGCGAGAACTTAGTTGATTTGTTTAAACTGAATAAAACCTGAGCAAACTGAAGGAAAAAAAGGCGGATATTCATAAATATATCCAAAACTACTTTAAAACAGTCAGGAAAAACAGAAACATTGAGATTTGATATGACGACACAGTGTGGTGGAAATTACTCTCATTATTTTACACATTGCATTTAGCACTTTATTACACCAGGTCAAAGCAAAGATCTTCAAACCTAACCAAATCCATTAGCAATAATATAAGTAATTCCACAAAATTAATAATTAATGTAATTTTGTGTTATTGTGTTTCTGAACAACCATCAGAAAGATGGCTTAATCAGACCACAAGTTTCAGCACGAAATGGAAAGGTTCATATAGTGCCTGTTACTCAGAGGTCTTTCAGTGCCTGAGTGTTACTTCATATTGTGCAATCATTCCTTGTGTTTTTTTGATGATTTGCCTGCTTTTTACCTGTTCTATATATATATATATATATATATATATATATATATATATATATATATATATATATATATATATATATATATATATATATATATATATATATATATATATATATATATATATATATATATATATATATATATATATATATATATATATATATATATATATATATATATATATATATATATATATATATATATATATA
>JAVLVB010001001.1:6372833-6398054 GCA_032876305.1 Orestias chungarensis
ATATATATATATATATATATATATATATATATATATATATATAATAATAAATAAAAAATAAATAATTAAATGTAAATGTGGTCTGGCTTTAACAACGATTAGTCAAGGCCGCAACTGAAGGCGGAAGTAGTGATACAATACTCAAAGAAGAAAAGCACCCAAACCTGTTGTAAGTGTGAACATGTCTGCTAGACTCTGAAAGTCTGCTTCTCGGTGCTGCTGCATCCTGTCACCTTAGCTTACCCAGCCTAAGAAAAAAGAAAAACTCTGATCCCCTCTATTTTCTAATATGCTTATCTAGGTCATTGAATTAAATTTCACTCTAAAATAAAACACAAAGCTACACATTTGCAGTGTTTAACTTTTATACATTTTTAAACACTAGATGGCGCAATTGTTCCACGAAATGAAAGCTCTGTGACCAGAAAGAAAACTGCCAAGAGTTTTCCCAGCTTGACTTTTTACATCTAATTTGAAAATTTCAAATTAGTTCCTCTGTTCAGACAAAAAAAGAAGTTTTATCACATGCTGGCACTAAGATATCATGAAACAAATATTTTTGAGTAAGTACGAATAAAAAAGAAAACAATTTTTTTCTCAAAATGTAACCAATTTATCATGTAATTATCTAACAATATTTTTGTTGTGTCATTGTGTTCAGCCCTGTTTCTTTTAATAAACCACACAAAATTTATTTGCCTTCAGACACAACCCCATTACTGGATGGAATCTACTTTTTGAATCCCAGTTTCAATTCAAAGATACTTTAAAAGTTTTGAAAGAAAACACTAGTGAACAAACAGCATCATGAGATGAAAATTGGATTATCAAACACGTTTATCAAGAAGTTTAACCATAGGCATGCTTTAGAACACCTGCAAACCTTTTAAACATATTGCCATCAACCTAAACTTACACACAGGCTAAAAAAGCACCGATCCCAGAAGTGGTTCATGGTATCACTGGAGGTGAGATGGGACAATCTGTTAACAGGACAACAATTCAGCTTCACTCAGGAGTTTTTTTTCCACATAAGGGACACAAATCTGAACAGTGTGAAAAAATGCCACAAAAGAGGCCTTTAAGAAGCTCTGTTGAAAATTTGTCAATTTGTCACATCACTCCTATTAAGTTTATTTACCAAGAACATTTAAAATGGCATTCAGTTAAATTCCTGGAAAAAACACCCCATAAAAATCAAGATAGAAATAAATCAAAATACTATTGAAATTTATAAAAATGCAAAAAAGGAATGAATAAATAAATTAATAATAATGAAAACACATCAAATTAGTAACTTACACTGTGGTAAAAAGCCAACTCTGGTTGTGGCAAACATTTGGAGGAAAATGTTTGGTCAGATATGCCAATAGTCACATGTTTTTAATAATGAAACTTACTAAAAGAAACACTTCTGAACTTGAAAAATTTGCCATGAGAGAACTAAACAATAACTGATCAAACAGAGGAAAGCGACTAGAGGCCAGAAAACCAGCATGTCAGAAACTGACAATGAAGAAACTGGTAGGGAGGTGAGGAAACAAAAAGGGTTTTAACCACCCTGGTTAGGAAGGCACACTAAGATAAGATAAGATAAGATAAGATAGACTTTAATGATCCCGGAGGAAATTGTTTTGCCAGGGTAACAGAGTATCAAATAACAATTTCACGACACACTCATCTCACATAAAACGCATCTACTTCCTCAGGAGGCTGAAATGAGCTCGGCTAGGGAGCACAGTCATCTCCTCCCTCTATAAATAATGGTGGAGAGGATCTCGTGCTCCAGCATCAATGTGTGGCATGGTAGCTGCTCTGCTACACACAGGAAAGCCTTTCAGATATTGGTGAAGGATGCACAGAGGACTGTCGGACTCAGCCTCCCCACCACCACAGCTATTTACACTTCCAGATGCAGAAAAAGGGCTACCTGCATCAGGAAGGATCCCACCCACTCACCCAGCACACTCACTTTTTGTCCTACTCCCCTCAGGCAGGAGGCTGCAGAACATAAAGTGTTAGACAACCAGACTAAGAAACAGCTTCATTCCAGAAGCTGTAAGACTGTCAAACTCCACCTAGAAAACCACTGCACCAACACTTACATGGACAAAAATACTACAGTAACTTTACTGCACTGAATCACTTTCATCCATAGACACTTTAATATGTTGCCTTTACTTCCGTGCTCCCTTGCGCATTTATCTTGTGTATTCATTTTTTGTGGCTCTATTTTAAAGTCTATTTTATATTTTATTGTATTTTGATCATTTTTGTTTCTTCTTTTAGGGTGACACCGGACCGTGAGTGTGTAATTTCGTTCAAACTCATACAGTGCTACATGTGATGAAATGACACAAAATTCTCCTTGAATCCTTGAAGAACTACTAAAAAACACAAAGAAACCAAATCAGAAGACCTAATACAGTTTTGCTGAGTCACTTTGATGCATTTCCTAAAACAATTGAAGTTCTCAAAATTCCTTGTTTAATACTTGACCCTTCTCACCAGCCTACCTCTTGAACGGTCACTGGGTTTATGCGGCTGGCTTGATCTTGGCAGATTTACACATGTGCCCTACTTCTGTCATTTCTTGAATATGAACTTAGCTGAACTCCAGAGGATACTCAGAGATTTTTATTATTATTCACAGAATTACTAAGACTGTTCTCTTGTCCTCATGTTGTTATGGTAGCCTGGCATATCCAGTAAATGTATGTCTTTATAATGTATTACAACCACCTTAGACACAACCACCCACTGAAACTAAAACATATATTGATTGGGTGGACCTTTGTTGAATTACCTTTGAATGAGGTGAATTAATGTGTAATCAATATTTAGCATGAAATAAATGTATTTATTTGTCATTATTTTGTTGAAATACCTTGTTTAATTTATTATTAAAGGCTATTTCTCACAATTTTGTTAATTATATCTGATTTTTAAAAGCAGTATAAAGCAATATAAATACTTCAAGGGGGTGAGTAATCTTTCGAGGCACTGAATGTTAAAGAATTACCTAATTGAAGTTAGGATCAAACTATAAATCAGAACATGTGGTAAGTTACAAATAGCTGTTTATAGATGGTCACTGTGCAGTTTGAAGAAATGTAAGCTATTTTCAAAGAAACATAGGCAGACATGTCTATGATGATGTCTTGGTAAGTGAAGCTTATAAAAACATGCCCCAAAATACTGGTGTAATATTAGTAAAAGGATGTTCCACAATTTTTACCAAATCATAAACATTGCATATTTAGTTTTTACTCATAAACATGATGAGCAACAAAATAAGTCAGGCAATCAAAACTGAGACGTACTCTTCTCTCGTGGTCACATTGATCTTTTTTTGTGTTATGTTTTCATTGCTTACAAGTAAGCAATAAAACCATAATATTTTATACTTCATGTACTTCTTTTAGAAATATTTTCACAAAACAGCGGATTCACGATGTTGATTCATGTAAAATAAAACAACTTTCCAAAACAATTTGAAAAAGTCCCCTTTCACAGGAAGGTTTTTGTTGTTGTTTGGATAGATTTCATCATATATACAAGCAGTGAACTATATGAAAGGCCTAACAATCCAACATCTTACTGCTTTAAGAAAAAAGCCATTTCAAACAGCAGCGTTTGTAAGACAGCACTAAGCATGACTGACAGGTTTGTTCAACCAGGTTTGTTCAGTTGTCCGACTCTGCTCACGACACACAACTTCACAGATCCACAGACTGCTTCATAAACCGTTCAGAGCCATCTGCTTTTCCTTGTCGAGGCCTGATTGTTATCCCTCAGGACTGGTGCTGCCGTTGCTGCGGCGTGGCGAGAACGAGCCCGAGAGTCCAAAGTGAAAAAACAGCCTTAAATGGTGCAATATGAAGTAATAGTCTGTTCTCCTCGCCGTCGTGCGTGCTCTCAATAAAATTCACATATTTCAGTCCTCAGAGCTGAAACAGCACGCATGGACACTGAATGAAACTGTTTTGTCTGTAATAATTGTGTTGTGATAACCCAATTGTAAGCACCCGCTCCGATGTGGGTTAACCTGTGCACATGCAAATTCGGTTCAAACCTTAAAACCGTGCTGCACGCACAGAATCACGTCTTTGCATCTATTTTAAACTATACGTTTTGTATTATTTTTCTGCTTGTTGTATATTTCTGTGTTGTGTTGGTGGGTGGATGAAGGAAAAAGCACTGATGCTAAACCGAGTCTTGATTGAGCATATTTTTCCTGCCATCTTGCCTAGTCTCCAGGGGCCGCACAACTTAACAAGACAGGAAAGATATTTCCATCCAGCTGACAAACACGAAACAGATTTCTCATTTGGGGATTTAATATAAGTCTCTGGAGTTGATAAAACGATAACAACCTGTCTGCACTTCTTTTATAAGACGACTGAAGCTCTTGGCGTGAAATTGGCACTTTCCTGTGGTGCTCTCTCGGATTGTTCACAGTTTTAATTCATAATAGCATCATGCAGTAATAATAACATGTTCAAAGCGGAGACATGACATTGACAACAACATGTGAAGAGTGTGAATACCAGCTGACTCATGGTGGGAGTTACTTCCCAAATCTAAATAAAGTATCGCTATGGAGACATTCAAATTATTCACACCCTTATTGTTTTTGTATATATTAAGGATTTTATAATTATACAATTCAGAGGATTTTATCAGGACATCTATGTGTTTGGGTCTGTCCCGATAAATCCTAGTAAAATAAAGCAAAGATTGTTGTTTAGACTTAATTTGTGGAACATCAAGCACTAAGACATGCAGAAAGGAAATCTGAGATTTCAGGTGCAGCAAAACAAAACCAAAAAAACCAACAAAAAAAAACTGAACTGTGACTTCTAAATTAAGCCGCTCATGCAGACTCTTTTGTGAGGGGAAATGGGAAAACACCAGTTAAGCCCATCCAATACTGCTTGTGTGCAGTTTGACGTTATCTTGTTTTGATTCTGGCAGAGCCGCCACAGACAAGAGTCCTCTCACTGCAAAAAAAAAGAGAAAAAAAAAGGACAAGAGAGGTGGAAAATGTCAGCAGCTCTCAGGAAATTCTGTCTTTCTCTTGTAGCGGGAGCAGGGCAAAAGATGTTGGCTATCAGGGGAAATCGATCTGTAGAAAACATGCAAGTAAGTAGCTAATTGGCCACAGTCTGAAGTGGTTCTGGCTTCTATTAAGAAAAAATATGGTAAAAACTAAAGTTACTTTAGCCTTAATTGCTGTTATGTATCTTTGAATGGATTGAATTTGAAAAAGAAGAAAACATATGCAAAACTACTGACTGGTACACTTTAAACATTTACACAAAGTCTTGACCCAAATTATTTTTGATCACTGACATCTCATCTGACATATCCATCTATCCAGTCTGGCTAAACAAGGATGATTTGGGGCAGAAATGTCTAAAAAAAAAAGATGCCCTTTAGAAGTTTTAAAGTGCATCTCCACCCAGGATCTCAGTATTTTGAAATTATTAAAACAAAAGGTGCTGAACACAAAAACACCCTGGACATTTAATACCTTCTACTGGCTAAAAACGTAAAAATATCTTTGTTCTCTCCCACTTCGAAATAATGCCTCAGTTTTTATAGGTTGTTAGAAATTGAAAAAAGTACAAAGAATACAACGTCGATACCTTGGCCTGTATACCATCCCAACTTCTTTTTTTAGTCCTGCATTCATCATATTGCCCTGGTAAAAAAAAAAAAAAAAGCGAAGAAAACTAAAAATTAAAAAAAGACTATAAACTTTAGGCTGCCTTTGCTACTTTAAGCCAATGCCTTCCAGCCTCTGTGGATTACTAGGTTTGCCATCACAGCCAAATTATGCACAAAAAGACTAAGATGACAAAAATCAGCTCAAAGCTGAAATCACGCTGATCCATCAAACAAACAAAACCAATCTGCGTTTGTGTTTGTTTCTTACTTTAGTTCTCATCTGGACAGTTGAATAGCTTTGCAAGGCCATAAAGTCTTTATCACACCAAATGGGAGTGAGATAATTGTGTATTTACAGTCACAAATGTTACGTTTCTTTTTTTATTATTCCTCACTGCTACGGCTGAGTCTGTCAGTTTCTCTGTTGTCTGAGCAATTTATTCATGCCATAAAGCCCATTTTGACAGGCACAGAGCCTCTGAATAAGATGGCTGATGTCTTCATTAGCGCTGGTGTAGATTATGCATTTTCTCTTCTTCCTCCTCCCAAGCCACCAGTAGCACAGACGCTCTGCTGTGCCCATCAGCCCCACTCTGTGTGTGAGCCGCCATCCCAAGTGCTGAAGCACTAACTCATGTTGCTAATTAGCTGACAAATACACGGTTACACTGAGGAGCTGGCAATTTAACCACAATAATATTTGTATACTTGGGCAACCACTAAAAAATATGCAAGTGCGCACTCAGATCGAGCACATATGCTTTGGTGTTTGCATATGGCAACAGGAGGTGGCGTGCATTAAAACTACATAAGGTTGCTTTAACTCCAAGAAGATTTAATATGATGATCAAAAGGACAACAATATTTACTCAGGGGCCAGGAGTAAAAATTGCTGCGGCCAACATCTAATTAGCTATGATTTTGGTGATCACCATGCTCTTTATTTTTTCCATCTACTTCTAATAATATAATGAAAATTTCAAATATCATGCAAGTCGCAATAACCTGATTCTCAGAGAAAAACACCTAAACAGCTTATTTTTGTTAAGGTTTAATTTCTATTGAGTGCAGCTACCTCAGACAAAGACTTAAAGCAATTAAATGAAAACAGCTGATACACATACAGTGCACGTATTTTCAAACTGGAAGACAACTTCACAGAAAACCTAATAAAAGCTTGAAGGTAATACTGGCAAGATACTGTAAATGCAGCTCAAACTCAGGTTTTATGGAAGCTGTGGACTTTTTGGGGAGCTAAGTGAGCATGCTGCTTTTGAGTGCTCAGAAGCTGTAGATATAATCGTTTTAGTCTACTTACCTTCTACATTAAAAGGCAGAGGTTGAACTCTAAAAATGTCAGCAGGAGTTTTTGTTTCAGTCACTTCCTCAGGTGTCCAGTAGGGGTCACCAGTCCTATGATGCTGTAGCCGTCCTGTTACCTCGGACGAGCTGAGGCAGTATAAGAGGAGTGGGGAGCCGGCTATTCGACGCCTGAGTATTATCTACCACTGGTAACGCGATCCTCAGTGCCCCCTGTGTTTCATAGTGAAATATATTTCTAGTTGTTTCTCCTGTGAGTTCTTGTAGCTTCTAGTATTTAGATACTAGGCTTTTTGTAGCGTTTTCTAGTAGATATTTTTTGTGCCTTTTCCCCTACAGCCTCTCTCACCATTTTCCCTCATGGTGTCTGCGTCCCAAGGTCTCTCCATCTCATCTACAAGAACTCAAACAGTAATCTCTCTGGTCTCACTCACCTGCCTGTACCATCTCCTCTTGGCTGAAGCTCGATCTGTCCGCTCCAGCATCATTACCTTCTGCTGCTCTGACCTCCTCTGGATCCAACATCAACCTCACCTCCGGAAAGACTTCCTGCTGATTCCTCCCTGGCGATTCAAAGACAACCAATCCAGTAAGATCGTTCCTTTCTTTCACTCCTTCCACATACAACTGCATTCTGTCACCTGTCCTCACCCTCAAGAGGGTCCCGGTCTCCCACGCCGTTGATGCCCGCTGTTCTCTTGCCGTTCCCTGCTGCCCCCCTGTTTCCTGTGTCTCATCATTCTCAAAGCTCCCGTTGCCGAGTGCTGGATTCCCTCCTTCCATATTCCCCAAAACAATAAACCGTTTGTAAACTTCTTCTGAGAGTTCTCTGTTCATGTGGGTCCGAAGAATTAATAACACCATGACAAAAAAGTCGACTGAACCGCCTCGCAGAATCTGAACTTGTGAGTAGGAAAGTTAGTTGTTTCTTACAAACAAATCTTTAAAAAATCTAATATGATTACCTTCACAAATGCTCAGATAGAACATTGATTAAAGTATATTTACTGTCATCTGCTTATCTTCTCATATATATATATATATATATATATATATATATATATATATATATAATGCACATAGCATTATAAGACATCTAATAGTGCAAGCAGTACATAGTTAAAGTTATTATCATTACCAGTGAATTTCCCTGTTGTAGAAAGTTGCATTATTGTAAAGTCAAAATGATTCAGAGTGGTGATATTTATTTGTATTAAATTGTATTTGGATGTATCATAGGTAAGTAATAAAGCAATTATTCCATTCCAGATTTTTCTCAAAATACCTTTTTGAGTGTATTTGGGTGGATGACATGACAAATGGCTCAAGAATGGAGCTTATCTCCTAGCAACACTAATTTGAGTCTGCATAGTATATAAATATTGATCAGCTTCAAAAATGTGCAAGAATTTCTAACAATAATATCCAGTGAAAGTTAAGCTTCCTAAGGACCTGTTCAATTATCAATTTTCCATAAACCGATATCTCATCTTTTCACATTAAGAACTATAACTGATAACTAAAAATTATGACTGTCCCTTTAAATTGAGTTTCACATCGTTCCCAAATAATGTAACAGTGGAGTAAATTAGGCCTGCTGCACGGATATCGTCCCAATGGCTGGTGGTTTACAGTCATGCACACGTCAGCTAACGAAACATTCTGTCTACAACCTCCCTTTTTTTTAAATTGCACCACCGTTACCATGGCATCCACTCCTTGAGAACATTATGAGTAAATCTGTGAGAAAATGTATTTTTTCACAATGTAAATTCACCAGAAAAGATTGACAATCATAACACCTGATAGTCATGTACATGCGTGATGCTGCTGCGTGTTCAGCGCCGCTCGCTGGTCAAGCCAGGTGAAAACAGCATATGTTGAAATGTCAGCGTTTCTGTCTCTTTCGTTCTCACTCATCCAACCTTCCTGCTCTTCGTGAGCAGCTGTTTTGTGGGACGCCGCAACAGGCAGGGCTGTCACATTGCAAACCTTTGACAGTGTGACACAGTGAGGGCCTTCAGGGCAGACCCAGGGTCTTATCCAAGTCCACATGTAGGTGAATATTTTTTTTAAACAAAGCAAAGCAGAAGTTATAATGAGGCTATGACTCCATTCATCAACAGGCTGTTTTTGGTTGACTGCGTTAAAAACAGATCTTGCCATTTAAGAGATACATAGCTTTAATGTACAATTTGCATTCTTTCATTTTGATTTTAAATTAGGCTATTTAGTGCTCTGCGTTTTTTTTTATTCATTAAACTGAATGGAGCCTATATTGAAAGACTTATTTGCTATAACAAACACAATAAAGCTATTTTTGCTCCATTTGTCATCATTTCTATTCAAAGAAAAATCCACTCAGATTGAAGCAGGGCAGAAAATTGCCAGTACAGTGAATATTAGAATCGTTTCTATCCTTTAGTCACGCTCCGCTTCGAGTTTTACATGCATGTGGGGTGGAGGGTTTGGGGATTAGAGCTAATGGAAATTAAAACTAACTGGGTTATCTCCCAGAATCCAGAAGTTTGACATTTTGACATTTACCCATCTTTCAACATCTCAGGAGCTTGCTCAGTTACCAAATTCCCACCAACCACAGACCCCCTGATCCAGAGCAACTCGCAACAACAGATGCCTTTACTCCCTTCCTGTTCCCTGACCATTGACCTGGTTCATTTCATTTTTCCTGTTTCACTGTCAAGGACTCTACGCCTGTTTTGTGTCACATCCAAATAAACAAGGATTAGAGAAACAGATGCCGAGGGTTTAAAAGAAGTACTGCAACAACATGAAGAAAACGTCATTATGGCAATGAGTTGATTTTGCAAGACATTTATACTTTTCCCTTCTAATGAACTATTTTTCATGTAGTGTTGCAGTTCTAATTATAATTTTGACCCAAATGTGGAAATACTCTTCAGGAGAAGAATTCAGATAATATGGTATCTTGAACCTAGGTTGAACGGAGACTTGGGAGTGAATGTCCCTTCGTTAGATACAAAGGACATAAGAGAGAAGGAAAAAGGAGGTTGTTGTGGGTTTGACGTTACAATTACTGTTAACAATCAGGCAAAAAGTGACTGGTGACCTGGTCTTCTTATCATACTAAAAGATGATGAGCTGTACCTGCACAAGTGCAGGTAACAAGCCTAGACCAGCAGTATTAGCTTCTGTGACGGCCTCTGGTGGAGAACTGAGGGAGCAAGAAGCAGGAAAAACCCAGCCACAACCCCATTTCTTGACATTTCGTTCAAGAAAAGGTAAAACAGTCCAAATCTTATTTTGTTAAGGAATTGTTCATAATAAGAAATAGGATTCTATTTTAGCTTTTTGTTGGTCAGTTTTTTACAACAGGCTTTTTAATATAGAGGGTAAAGAAGAACATTACTTCAATGTCATAATGTACAAGTATTCATATAAATGTTAAACATGTTTTGTGTTCATTAAAGATTTTAAAAACACTAAATATATATGGTATATTCATATTTAGATGCTGACTCATTTAAACTAAACAAAAATGAAGAGGAAATTCTGCTTTTGTGCCATCCACTTCTTCTGTTTTGCCACACATTCCTCAACCTTTGCCTCATCTCTCCTACCTGTAAGTAGTTGTTGTTCAGGATGTTCCTGGATCTTCAAAATGTCACACAGACTGTGGTAGGGGCAAACTCCACAGGGGTCCAAGCTTTAGTGGCTGATAGTGAATCCAGGTTCTCTTCCCTGTGAGATGGCAGATAATTGAACATTAAAGAAAACACAAAAGTGCATTTCATCATATTTTTCAGGCTGATTTTTTAGAATCTATGATCATAGCCATTTTAAAACTTTGAAGTTTTATTCATACAGGACTTCTGATTAACCTGTCATGTGTATTCATCTATGGCTTTCATTTGTGTTCCGGTTTTGATAATTTTGTTGTTGTAGATTATGTTCTATAAGTATTTTTGTATTTAGCAAATTAGTTTTTATTGTTAGAAGTCTGTTTCCATATTAACACATCCCTTTTTATTTACTCTTGTGTTTTATCCATTGTAAATTTGAATGTAGTTTTTGTTAATCTGTTTTTATTTATAGATCATTTGGGTTGTAGTTCAGCTTCTTCTGTTTTGATTAGTTGTTTTTTTCCCCTCAAAATTTCCTGATTCCTTCTGCCACAGCTGCTCCTCTTTGTCCTTAAATGGTTACTCTAGTTCCTTTGTCATTTTTCATCACTGTCTTCATATTTAGGCTCCTGTTTATTTATTATATATTTTTTACTGTATCTTACTTTTCTCTGTCTGCATTTTTTTACCTGCTCTCCCTGTAAAACCATTACAAAGTCCCTCCACTTCTGCGTTTCTTTAGTGCGCACCAAATCTTATATATTTTCTGCCTTTCCTAGAATTCAGTTCAACCCTTTGACTTCTTCACCGCAACAAAAGCAAAAAACGCCAATTGCTTGTCATACACAGCACACTGTTTTTTATCAGCATTCCAGAACTTTTTTTCAAACAATGCACTCATACCATCCTTTTTTTTAATAATATACTTTGGGTAAGTTAAGGCCAGGCAAAGACTGAATACACATAAATTTTACAAAAGGAAACTTCACAGTATATATTTCATTAAAATCTTAAAGTCTAATATTATATTTGTTTTTAATGTCCACACCATAAGGCTTGAAGTTAATAAAAGTGGCTCCACGACTCCATGACCATGGATTTGATTTGCAACTAGTTACTTTGGAAGAAAACACACCAGCTATAAGAGACATGTTAATTGAAATCCTTGTTTACAATCGTTCAACAAAATATATTGTTTAATAGGGCTGTGGACAAAATACAACGGCTCAATAAAACATTTTTCTAAGCCTGTATCATCATTAGATCCTTAAAAACCTCACTGCTGTCTAACCAAAAAAAAGCTCGCATCCAGGTTTTACAGTGAGAGAAATCACAACAAGCCTTTCATCCCGTGCATCTCTCTCTGCCTCAGCAGGCCCATTAGACGTCATGATGCAGATTGCATTAATTGGTATTTCTGTTGGTAAGCATCTTCCTGCCAGAGCTGGGCTCCATGCTGTGCTGGAGACTGATATCAGAGCTGCAAAGAACTCCTGACAGAGCCTTGAGACTTATCACTCAGACGAACACCTCAAGTGATAAAAAAAGAGAGAGAGAACAGAATTCAGTCGTTCATTATATTGGCAGGGATTTGGTTCGGCTGGTGTTGCACATCCTACAGTGGAGGTATCTCTGTATGACTATGAAAAAACAATCCATCCCCTAAAAGGATAATAGTTGTTGTATACTTAATGCTATTAACTGAAGGGGATGTAATAAATTAAGATTATATTAAATGCTGTTTGTTGTCAAAGGTGGCTACTCCGTTTACATAGATGGCAGCAAAGTGCTTTCCCCTTTGATGTGGTAATAGGATGTTTTGGTTTCTGTGTGTCTGGTGTTTTTTAATGGCGTGCGACATTCCCAACAGTTACTACTCCAAAATCAATTAAAACCCTTTTCTAAGCAGGTGTTGACTGGTTCAGAAGGAGCCGACCTAATTTACTCTCTCTGACAACTAAGCTCGAGTCATTTGAAGAATGTGGACCAGGAGGAGTGGAGATATGGAGTCCTGAGGGAGTGAGAGAGAAGTCCTGGATACAGATAATTTTTTGCTGCAAAATGAGCTGTGATTCATGTAATAAAAGCCTTGTGTGCGTGTGTAAACAAAAATTTACAGGGATCCATGTAAAAGATAGGATCAAATGTTATTTTGAAGATTTAAAAGTCATATTTATAAAGTTTTTGGTAAACTAGAGCCAGAACTAGATTGTTTAAAAAAAAGGTTTCTCAAACAGCTGACAACTTAAAAACGAATAAAAAATACACAAGACCATTTTTCTAGCAAGATTATGGAATCTGGCTGCCATCCATAACAAAATTGGTTGTATTTTAGACATTAGCCCATGAGTTGAATGGCAAGGGGGTAATATTCCTTTATGAAAACAACAGTTAAACTGTGTTTTCTTTATCAGAAAATTTTCTTACATTTTTTATTACGGTAGTTAGTTATAGGTTGAATTAAAATTGTATCAGCTACACATTTTATGTCCCATTTGACTTTTACTTACCTTCCTTGCAGTGGCACATTAAAATATGTGGCTTCAAGTAAACAACATTTAAAAAAATCTATCTTTGGCAGTGTCATGTTGTTGCTCAGTAGTTTCCAAATGTAGATATATCACATGAAAGGTTTGCAGCTTTTACACAGTGCAACACTAATATTCACTTTTTTTTTTATTGAGCCAGTAATTCGCTGAACTACCTGCACAACTACCTCATCAGTTTGTCAATAACTACTGCAGACGCCTTGTAATGAACCATTTATTTGATTCAGGTTTTGTGAACCAAGCAAGTCATTGGCTCTTGAGGATGGGACTTTGCCACTGCTGTAACAGATCGATACAGAGTAGTGTATGAGTACAAAATGTGTGCATGGTTTTCAATGTTTTGCAGGCAAAAATGTAAATACAATGTATGCATGGAAGAACTTACAATTAATACGCAAAGTCGATGTTCTTTGAAGCCCCTAGGGGTTTGTTAGAAAACATTAGTGTACAAACAGTCACAACCAATGAACATAGCAGGTGAGGGAAACCATTTTGGGGATGCAAGGGTAGGTTTTAAATTTTTTTTCAATGTTTTGAATATATCACAGAAGTGAAAAGACTAAGCAAAAATCTCAATCAAAGCAATTTAGGGTTTTAGTCCAAGCTGTCTTTGTAAACCAGCAGCCCAGAGGTCACTGGAGAAACAGCAAAGAACTCTGGTGACAAAGTCACTTGACAAAAAATGTCCTAAATGCAAAGTATTTGGTTCCATTATGCCAAAATAAATTGTATTAAAGGAAAAGATAGGAAGTTCTCTTCTTAAAATAGAACTAGACTGACATTGCAAAAGACTTAAGACTGGTTCGAAGGTTTATCTTTAACCTTAACCTTAAACATACAATTAAAGAAGAATGAGAATCAATTGAGCACTTGAAAAGTAGTGCTCACAGAAATCTCATCATTAAGTCTTACTTAAGTTATTTAAAAAGGTTTGAGACAACACAGATGTGCAACACTGGTTAATACATACTTGAAGCTATTTACAGCTATTTCATTTTGTAGAAAGGTCTCACATAGGGTGTTATGTCAGCAACAGTTACTAGTCAAAACAACTTTGGAATACCAAAGTAACTGTAACAGCACCACAACCTTTAACTGGCGCTTGAGCAAAAACCAAACAAAGTTATCGGTGGTATTGTTCAACCAAGGCAGAAAGTCAAGACATGTGAACCTTTCTATGTCATGATACATGGATGAAGCTCTGCTGTTACACAACGTCTTTTGAAGACATTGAAAGTTGAGGTGTGTTTGCTCAGGCAAACTGAGATTCATGGCAGAGTCAACACATAATAGTACATGCCTTCATGTGTTACTGCCTGTATGTCTGCAGGGCGTTTGTTACATCTCTCTCTGTCTAAAACAGCCTATGTAGAAACAACAAAGGTCTCACAGCCTTCAGGAACAAAGCTTTAACCCCACGCACCTGTTTCTGGTCCCTGAGGGACACGGAAAAGAGAGGAAGTTGAGAGGCATGACAGGGAAAGAGTTCTGCCTGGGCGTGATACCATGACACAGAGTTTGCATCACAGACTTCTGCTGCTTATGTTAGATAAACAGTATGTGGATCCAAACATTTGTGTGTTCGTTTGTGTTTCAGCACCGATGAATATGTAAGTGGGTTTGTGCAAGAGAGTGGAGCACATGACTCAGCTAGAGGTAGGCAGGCGGCTCACGTTTCTTCTGCTTGGCAGGAAGCAGGGAAAAGATCGAACTGACCGGAGCATTCAGGAATCCACGGACTACAACACTGCCAACAAAAATGCAACCAATTCAAAAACTTACATCCTGCTTTTCAAACCTGACTCATAGTCAGACAGACAGACAGATATATAGATTTTAGATCAGTTTTGCTCCATACAATTGTATTCCAATCTGACAGGGTCTTGTTTTCAACATGTTTTGCTGTGCCTTCAATAAGTCTTGTGGCAAACAGCAAAATGGACTGCGTGTTGCTTATTTTGACAATAGTCTTTTTCCTATAATTCTTACCTTCTCAGACGATCCATCTGATAAAATACCCTGAAGATTGTTGGTGTATCATGGAAGAACATTAGAAGGTCCAAAGAACAGAAGAACTTTTCCGAGGTGCTGTAGACTAATGGATCTTCCCGTCACATTTCTCACATTGTCTGTGACGTCTCGTTGTTTCTCTTCTGTCGATACAGACCGCAACCAAACAAAGTGGTCACCTGCCAGTTACCTCATCAGGATTAAGAACACTTGTTCAGATGCTGTAGCACAGTGTTTTTCAACCTTTTTTGAGCCAAGGTACATTGTTTTCATTGAAAGAATTAGGGGTCACACCACCAACCAAAAATTTAAACAAATGATACTCTACAGTCGCATATATTACATTTATAGTAATTCTTATCAAAGTGTCTTTAATGTGAAACAAATAAACATTTATTTTTTATCATATTTTATATCTCTTATTTCAAATAACACTTAACATGTCCACTTCAAAATTACTCAACAATTATCCAATTTCACCAAGATAATTTCCACGGCACACCTGACGATCACCCACGGCGCACGGGTTGAAAAACACTGCTGTAGCAAATTAGGGAATCCATTATTCTTCTAAATGACTCATATGTTGACATTTAGATGACTTAAATGACTAAAATAATCAGAAAATGAATAGTACATCCTCTACAGTAGGATGGACTGTCAAGTCAATTGACCCAGCTAAATAAAGTAAGGGTGGCAGACCAGGTTTACGTTGGGGTCACTTCAACCTCCCCCAGGCTTAAAGCTTCTGGCTAAGCGAATGAGTAGATTATTGACTCAAAATTGCCTCTGGTTTGAGTGCTGACCTGTGTTTATGTGTCAGCACTTTGAATGACATGTTGTCTGTCCAGAGTTTACCCTGGCTCTTGCCCCTTGTCACTTGGAATTAGCTTTATGGCTAGATGAACAAAACAAAAACTATATCAGCAACAAGCAACAGTACCTTTCCGGTGACAACATGTTGACAACTTTAAAGAATACCCTTCATGATGTGATGGGAACATTAGAAAATAGTTACAGGTGTCATTTATATCCAAACTAAGAACTAGTTGGCAATTTGCTTATCTTTGCACTCCACCTAAGAAAAGGGGAAAAAAATACAAATATAAAAATAGATACAAATTCCACTAATTTGAGTATTTTGTCCTGTTTATTTAACAGGATTGAATCTATTACCATTTTTCTGCTCTTGAATTGCCACTTAGAGGCTTTCAGAGAGTTCTAGGCCATTTTTCTTAAATTAAAACGTTCATACTTAAAGAACTGCTTACTAAACTGCTGCAGCCTTTATATAAATCCTCTCAAAATCTCTCAAATATAGTTTTTTTTATTGTTTGAAACAGGACACAGACACTTTTTCAGACATGCATGTAGACGGATAACTTGATAGATGAGTGATTATTGTTTCTAGACTCCAAACTAACTTTAGCTAGCACTGTTGCCAACTCCTCAGCTATTAGTTGGCCTCAGATGACTAAATTACTAAAAAATTAGGACTCCCCAGAAACTGTTACCTTATTTTTTCAAGAAATATCAAATAACTGTATATAACATAATATTTTAACTATGGATAATAAAGTGAATTTATTTCAGAACTTTGTATTATTCTGTACTCACTAACACATAACAACCAGGTTCACCCCCCTTTAGCTGAAAATCTACAGTGTGACCCTTTTGTATTCTTTTATCTTTTTCATCAGTCTGATGGATCCTTGGTGCAGTCCTGGCTTTCATGTGGGAGATGTTTGAGGGGTTTCTTGCACTTACAGCCTGTTTCAAGTCACCACACATTATATCATTGAGTTGCAGATCTGGGCTTTGTAAACAGGACATGTGATTTTTTTTATTTTTAATCAATTCCTTGTTAGACTTTCTGGTATGTTTTGACTGGGTCATTGTTGTGCCGTAGTGTTTTGGTTCAGTTTTAAAGTCTTCGCAGATGGTTTTAGATTTTCCTTGACAAACAGTTAACTTCATGGAGAACTCTGTGATGGCAAGCTGCCATGTTGCAATAAATGACTCCCAAACTATGACATATCCAGCTCTAGATATATCGGTAGGTATAAGACTGATGAAATGGACTGCAGTACTGGATTTAGGCAAAGAAGTGTATTTTTTGTTTTTACTCAGTTTTTATTAAAACATATTATTGGAAAAGCTGGCCAATTCTCTTCTCCAATCAGGAGCAGGGTGCTGCCTGAAGCTTCGTGGCTTATAACTAAATTCATACAAATATTTCTGATAAATATCTCAGTAATTTGGAAAAAGTACTGACACAAAGGAAAAGTTTCTAGGTCAAAAGGTAAGTTTCCAAATACCCTTTTAGGCTACTTCAACACATTCTGACATAGCAGACATGTTTTTGGGCTGTGGAAGGAACACAGCCAAAAAAATCTATGGAGGCAGCAAGCTGCTTGTTTCTCTGTGAGACAAAAGCGCTAAATGGTGAGCTATCACAAGAACCCAATCTGCACTCCACAGTCACCATTTATACCTCTGTTTGGTAGGAAATCATTACTACTTAATGTCCCAGTTATCAAATTAAAGCCATATTTCCAACCTGTAAGCAACTTTCAAAAACTCCATATTTGACAGTATATTATGAAACAAGCTAGAGCCATTTACCAATTTGGATCCATTTAGTGGTTAACAACATGCCCAAAGTTGTTCACTACAGACAACTGCTAAATAGCATATTATACAAGTTATTTGCTTTTGCAAAGGAGATTTACAGATACACTGTTAATGGATTAATGGTTGCTTGTAGTTTTTTTTACTTGTTTCAATAATCAGATTAACTGATTATCTTTATTTTCCTGATTACATGTTTATGTTTTAGGGTTCTTTTACCTACAGATAACAAATACATTTTTATATCTTTAGATTTGAATAATTTTACATGTTGTGATATACTTCCCTGGCATGTGAGTTTTGGGGGATAGGCATGTCTTGGTTTGAATTTGTGAGATGTTCAAAGCTGGTGCCAATCTGCAGTAGTCAGTAGTTGAGAGGACACATCCTTTACATGCCACTTAACCACAACAGATGCCAGTAGTCCAAAAAATAAGAATGATTGTTTAAGGATCACAAAACATAGTGTGAATAATGTAAAATTTGAACATAGATAACACATGAAATATTCCCCTGCTTTATTAGTTAGGCCTGAAAAGGCTTTGTTGGATTCTTTAATGTCAGGTTAACATCTATGCTCAAAGTGAGTGATTTACTATCTTGTGAAAAGCTAAAGCTTTAGCAAACTTGACCATGGAGTAAAATGTATGTTTTTAAGCCAGCAGTTAAAAGATACGATCTGCTTTTCTGCTGTTGGGTAACAGCAAAAAGGACAAAACCTCTACTTGTGAGGGATGATGATGACACATGTTTGGGTGATGTAGTTTTGGAACACAATGATGAACGATCCAAGTAGTGTATATTGAAAAATTTCCTGAAATATTGATCAATTGTGTGTGTGTGTGTGTGTGTATGAATACTGGTGTGTGAGGCGTTACTTGTTTGCTACCACCAGTGTGCTGCAAATGAATAATGCATGCTGCTCGTCTGTGTTTGCATGTTGGGTCACACCCACGTAATCAAGAGAAGCAAGATTGACAAAGACCGAATCAGTAAGAAATGGAGAGATGATTGCAGTTCGAATGTAAGACACTTACCAAAATTAACTAATGAATCAACTAAAAAAACACTGTTCTGAAACAAAAAGGATATGCAGCATTCTGTTGTATAAATACTTAAATGGTCAACCTAACTGCTTTATTGACTGTTAAAGAGTCAATATAAAAACTTAAATTAATTATCTGTGAATTGCTCATTCTTTTTTTGTTAAACAGATATACAAACACTGCAAAAAAAAAAAAAACACTTAACAATGACATGGTAATAAGGAAAACACAGCCATCATAGAGTCCATCATCACCACATCCATCACAGTGTGGGGCAGTGCTATCACAAAACACAACACCAAGAGACTGCAGCGCATAATCGAGTCTGCAGAGAGGACCTTCGGTGGACCAACGGTGTAAAGCTGTTCCCACTGCTGGACCTGCATGCCTCTAGAACCAGGAAGCGTGCAGAGAAAATTATCACCAACCCGTCTCACCCTGGCCGACAACTGTTTCGGTGTCTTCCATCAGGCCGACGCTTCAGCCACATGAAGACCCGTACGACCAGGCTACAGAGAAGCTTTTTTCCAACTTCCATTATTCTCATGAACAATTGAACAATTTATTTATATATTTTTATAACTTCTATAGTTTTATACTGCACAAAACTGCACTTTAAAAAAAATATAAATTACACATGCTAAATGTTACAAATGTTTCTTTACTGTATTTTTCGTTCACTGCAAGCATCTGTGTAACCAAAAACAAATTCCTTGGATGGGTGAGCATACTTGGCCAATAAAGCCTGATTCTGATTCTGATTCTGAAAAGGCCTTTTTCCAACTGCCTGGTGGTCCAGTTGGACGCACTTATGCCTTTCACTAAAAAGGTCCTGGGGTCTTTCTTTAAAGAGCTTTTATTTTCTACCTTTTCATGTGTGTGTTTCATCCCGGTACTGAGGCTTCCTACGACGTCCCAAAAACATGACAGTTTGGTTAATTACTGTTTGACTGAACTAAATAAAGTAAAGAAAGTAAAGAAAGTTGTAGTAATTGTAGTAAGGTTTGAGTGTTTGTGCATATTTGTCCTCTTTTTCTTTATGTTGCCTTGTAATGGACTGTGTGTCCAGTGTGTTCTCCACCACTTACTCAATGACCACCAGACTGACTCTAGCCCATTCATGGCCCTGCAAGAATAAGTGGCAACAGGGGATGGGTGTGTATTTATTTTTTATATTTTAAATATATTTTTATTTAGATAAAGAATATGATATGTAAGAAAAAAGAAATCTTTATTTGACAGAACTTAATTTTGACATCTATTGCCAGTTTTAACTGTACAAATTATTTTGCACATTAACACAATATCTTCTAAATATGCTCACACAATTCCAGTTCTTACCTTTTCCCCTGGATTTGAAAGAGACTCCCACTACATTCAACCATTTACTCAAACTCTGATGGTGGCAAGCTACTACACTGTACCCACAACTGCCCCGGGGCACTCTGGCAGAAGTTAGGCTGCCATCCATCAGGCCGTCTGACCTCTTACCTCTGTCTTGTTTCTTTGGGAAAAACAACTCGTCTGCCCAAGGACAGAGACAGACAAAGCCGGGGTCTGAAACCCTGAAAAAGTATGTGGTGACAGTTTGGTAGTACCTATCACCTTTGGACAGAATGAGCCACCTATAGTATGAATAACATCAACAAAACATGACATAGAAAAAACAAGAAAAACATTACAACTATAAGTACTTTTTATGGGGAAAAACCTACAACATACGAATAGAGCCAGTGTCATTAATAGGTTGTTTAATGGCTCCATTTAGGAAAAAGAAAGAGTTACAAACACAGAGGCAGGAAGCATGGAGAATGTTGAAAAAGAAAAGTAAAACTGAGAGTACATTTCAGCAGAAACACAATTGCATCAAGCTTGTTCTGCCGTAGCACAGCAATGCATAGAATATAAACAAAGGTTAAAAAAAAAAATGTCATACCAAAACCTAAAAGGACTGAGCAAGGAATGCCAGGTATACTTTCTATTAAAAAAAATGGAAGATGGAACACAAAATCAACAACAGTAAAATATTCAGTAAGTTTGACGAGGGAAATCTTTCAGCTAAACGCAATCAATTTCACAAAGCCAAGAGTACCGTCTACTAGAAAACAAAAGTAAAAAACAAACAAAAAAATACTAAGAAAGTACACATAGTTAATAGCAGCAATAGTTCGGTTAGTGACTGTGAGAGAGACACAGAGCCAGTTGTGCTCACAGAGCTGGTTGAAATACCTTAAAACAATCCAAAAACTAGAAAGTAACGGAAGAAAATGTAGTGGAAAAAGAATGGACAAGTGAGCTGAAAGGCTCTATTGTTCAGATGTTCTTCCAATTTATTTTAAAGTCTTTAATTACCAGCTTGAGTCAATACAGCATGTTGAAGTTAAATAAATAAGGCATTTATTTTTCTTCTAAACACCTGTCAGTTAACCATTACAGAAATTAAACATCGATGTTTAGTAGATGATTCACTGGCAGTTCGGGTATAATTTGACAACAAAAGAGGGATTTGAATAAACATATACCAACCGCATTGTAACCACCGGTAAAGCTAGAAAGTGTAATTGCGAGCTTTACACACACTCCCACATTTTCAGGGCATGTAATTATCAGACAATCATTCTAATCAAAGCTCTTAGGTAAAAAGAAACCCGACAACATGAAGTGCTACAATCAGCTTTCTGCACATAAGAAAAAAAAAAGGAGCGACAAGTCCAATCAGAGAGCAGAGGGAGATGCAAGCAGTAAAAGGACCCAAAAAAAGAGCAGCTTGACTATCGTCTTATATTAATATTTCACATTAGGAGTGCTTATGATGAATAATTAATATACTGGAAAATGTGATGATCTGTTTGTTCTTGCTAGGCTAAGGAACCTTCATGAATCTGATTGTGAGCATTTACAGGAAAACCTTGAAGTATGCTTTAGGTTTGAGAAACCGAGTTTGACTTTCATCCGTTTAAAAAAAAAAGAAAAGAAAAAGTTGTGCATGACATAAATTACAACGTTTAGCCGCAAAGGTGTGTGCTTTGTTTAGAATGGCTGCTTATCTGACAAAGTCCTGTTTAATCTTTCTGGCTGATGTGAGAAAAGGTGTTGAATGTTCAAAAGTACATCTCTCTTTTTTTTTTTTAAAGAACTAGGCACATCTAAGAGATTGGAAGATATGTGTCTGTCAGTCAACCTGCAAACCATTCCTTTAAATTCATAGTTTACAGCCAGAGTTAATGTTTGTTTCCATAATATCTTCTCTATAAACACCACAATATTACAAAAACTTGTACGGCATTTCTAGACATCCGCTCTTCAATTTCAGATATTTACAAGCACCAATAAATTCCTCAGCTTCTAAACAGGTTGGAAAACCATAAAAAAAGAATGTTACCTTACTTTCAGTAAGCCTGTAAACTTCTGATAGGTCAAAATTAAGCTTGATTATCGAAGGAAATAGGCATTATGTGAAATATTAAGATTGTATACTAAGATATCAGACAGAAAGTTATTACTTGAGGTTAACAGGACACACTTCTGTCTATAGTAACGCTTTTACTTATATCGAGGAAGGGATGAGTCTCATTAAATATGCTAAATATGCTGGTGACATGGGCTTGGTTGTCCACACGGACAGCATGCAGACTCTCAACTAGTATCAACTGGTTGCTGAGAACATTGTCACAACTCTTGGCAAGAAACCCCTTAAATTCAGCATCACAAAGACAAAGACGCTGTGCTGTGTGGATAGAAAAGAGCAACCACATCTGGGTTTGTCATCCTCTGATTATAAAGGGTAAGCTGGTTGAGCAGGTAGAGGTATCTGAACCCGTATGTCCTTCCAAACACAAACATTTATAATATAATATAACATTTATAATAAACTGCCCAGCATCTAAATCCTTTCAGGAAATTGAGACACTTCAAAATCAGCTAAAATTGTCATGCGATGTTTTACTGACTTGAGCAGAGGTGGAATTGTATGAAAGAATTTTTTTTTTTTCGGATGATAAGATTGACATAAACAAGAAACGGAACATAAACACGAACTGGAGCAAAACGGAAACGGAACAACGCGGAACGTAAACAAACAGAGAGCGGAGGCGGGACTACAAAATGTAAACAAAGCAGATGAGCGAACGAGACGCGGGAATAACTAACGTTAACAAACACAACAACACTGATAAACAAACACAACTAATGAATACGGGAAGGGAGGAAATAAACTGACACAATGAGAACAATAAACAATCACGACGGGGAAGAGGCACGGGAAACCCGGGACTACAGGAAGTGAGACGCAGAAAGTAACTAACAGAGAAACACAGGACGGGACAAGGGGAGATAACCGAAATAAAGAACCAGGAGAGAGGACAAGAATGAAGAGCCAGGAACAGAGAATTCAGTGAGCAAAACTAGGAGGCTAACAGGAGACGTGGAGGAGGAAACTCTGGAGCGAAGACATCAGGGGAGAACAACAGACGATCCAGCGGTGAGTGAATGAATGAGAGCGGCTTAAATAATAGGGAACTGGGGTTGGATTGGTGGAGAAGATGATTGGATTATTGATGAGAGATGTGAATGATGATGAGTGGAGAAACACGCACAGATGAGGGAACACACACACACACACACACACACACACACACACACACACACACACACACACACACACACACACACACACACACACACACACACACACACACAGGAGGAAATAGAGAACAGAGGAGTGGAGGAACAAACTAGAGAACTCAACGAATAATAAAGATAATAATAATAATACAAGACAACTATTCATGAACTAAACAAAGCAAAAACTAAATATAAATGAAAACAACAACAAACTGAACCAAACCAAAACCTGGATCCTGACAAAAATATTTTAATCATGGTTTACAATTCTGGTTCAATTTAATAACTTTGCAAACAGAAATTCAAACTCTAACACATAACAAATCAAGCCAGTTAAATAATCAGCACATCACAAATTCCCCTCTCCCATCTATACAAGCTAGCTGTTATCAGGAAAGCCATCCTGATAACAGAAGAACCCTTTTATCCCCCTCATCACTTGTTTAGTCTCCTCCCAACAGGCAGGAGATACAAAATTTGCTTGGCAATGAAAGCAATATGCATTAAAAAAGAAACAAACAAAAAAACATTAATTTTACTTTAATTACAGCCCTCAACAGTCAGAGACATTTAAACATCCTGTTTATTGGTTTTTCTGTATTCTTCGGTGTCAGGCAAATAAAGTTTTCTATTCTATTGTATTCTATTATAACCCTCAAATTAGGTAAAAAATGGCTGCAGCCCAACAAAGTGAGTGTTTTGGGGTATTAATTGGAAAACCTTCAATTCAGTTGCAATTTATGGGTGGGTATTAGCAAAATGGTCTGCAAACTTTATCTAGTGACAACAGATCTGTTAGGGGAAATGGGCCATAATTTCACAAAACTATAGTTTGAAACTTGTGGAAGGAAAGCCAAAATGTTTGACGGACTGACTAAACTTCTCCATAAGAATAAAGTACAATTCTTTGTATTCTTATTTCAGAAATCATTCTGGTAATCATTTATTTTTCAGACAGGGACAAATAAAGGTTTTACGTCTGTTTATACAGTGCATGCAAAGATAAGATTTTGTGTGTTGATATTAATTCCTTCCCGATTATAGTAATAATGTTATTTAACAGTTTCCTTAAATTCTAAACATTTGTTCCAGGAATCATTTATGATTTTAAAATTCATCTGGATGTAAGTGTAAAGTTTGAAGTGCTTTAAAGTGTTAAAAAAGCTGACGGTTAACTAGGGATTCCTCTTTTCAGTTTTCACGCATGTTTATTTGGGACTTTTCTCTGTTTTATCTTCTGCATATTAATGTAACATGTGGATCTCATTATGTATTGAAGTACTTTTGGGATATTTGCATGATAAAACAAATGAACAGAAGAACTTTTCCTTTTGTTGATACGAAATGTTAGAAGCTCAATAGATATTGATGCACAATATTAACATAGTAGGTTTGCAGGGTTACATGCTTTGAAGATTTCAGCACACACAGACTTCTTTTTAATAAGGATCTAGGGTTGTTGTCTAACCTTTTTTCAGTAAAAGTCAAGAAAAATAGATTCATGTAAAGACCTATTTATCTGCCATTAGGAAGGACAACTCAGACCCTGTTAAGTAGAGGCCTGTTATTTTTTTTCACACAACAGAAGGAGCTGAGGGGGTCTGAAAGGATGTTCATTCATACATGTCCATGCACAGTCATGGAATTCCTCCTAGAAACTGTCATATAAACTATATATATATATATATATATATATATATATATATATATATATATATATATATATATATATATATATATATATATATATATATATATATATAT